>JBBYHL010184064.1:0-23218 GCA_038381835.1 Adansonia madagascariensis | reverse complement strand
ACACAACCCATCGACTTGTCAAAAACTGATAAGTATAGGATTAGAGGTTAATCGAGCACTGGTGGCATAATTTTCGGACAGTTCAAAAGGTAATGTTTGAATTTATCGAAGGCTTTGTGGCATTCCCTATACCATTCATTGGGATTTTGTTTTTGAAGTAGTTGAAAGATTGGATCACATTTGTCAATCGGCTGAGATATAAATCGAGCTATGTAATTCAACTTTCTAAAGAAACTCTTCACTTTTTTGAGTTTAAGGTGGTGATAGATTCTGATGACCTTGACAGGATCAACTTTTATTCTTTTTTTCCTCACAATGAAACCTAATAGTTTCCTAGATGTGACACCGAATGTGTATTTTGCTAGATTTAACTTAAGCTAGTATTTGCGAAGCTATTTGAAGAGGTTTCATAAATTGGCCACATGTTCACTCTCTTTTGATGATTTAGTGATCATATCATCCACATAGACCTCAATTTCTTTGTGCATGAGATCATGGAACAATGTTACCATTGCCCTATGGTAGGTTGCCCTAGCGTTCTTAAGCCCAAAAGGCATCACTTTATAGCAAAAAGTGTCTTACATGGTCAGGAAAGTCATCTTCTCCATATCTTTAGCTGCCATTTTAATTTGGTTGTAAGCCAAAAATCTATCCATAAAGGAAAATAGTTCTTTTTTGGTGTTGTCTACTAAGATATCGATATAGGGCAAAGGGGATATAGGGCAAAGGGCAATTATCTTTTAGGCTGGCTTGGTTTAGATCCCTATAATCTACACATATCCGCACTTTGCCGTCCTTCTTAAGAACTAAGACTATATTGGCTACCCATTCAAGATATTTGGCTACTTCAAAAAATCCTGCTTCAAATTGTTTCTTCACTTCTTCTTTAATCTTCAGAAGCATTTCAAGTTTTATCCTTCTAAGTTTTTATTGTATGGGCTTACACTCAGATTTGAGGGGAAGTTTATAGACCACAATGTTGGTGTTTAATGCAGGCATGTCCTGCTCGGGCCAGGCGAACATTTCCCGATATTCTTGAAAGAGACTTATTAGTTTCGTTCGAGTTAATAGTTTTAGGGAGGTTCCAATTTTGACTTCTTTCTGGTCTTTATCTCTTCCAAAGTTTATGGTTTCAATGGGTCATTCACAAGACAATATTTGTTTTTTCTATTCTATTAGTCTAAATAAGTCTAGAAGTATAGGTTCTCTTCAAAATCCCTCTCGGACTTGACCTCATTGATGCAAATTGGTTGCTCAAAATCGATATCCAGAGTCTTAGTATGAATATTCCTATCACCTTCATCGAGGTACCAGAAAACATGGAAAGAAAAACAATACAGGTGAAAAAATTATGTAAAAAAGGGTCTAAAAGTTGGCAAGAACTATGGAAATGAACACAAAAGATGAAATGCATACTGCTTAGTCATTTTCGTTAATAATATTTAATAAAAGGATGCCCATACAAAGGATCCTACAATGCTTTTGGGCAAAAGCATGTGGGTTTGGTTCATAGCATTACTTTGAAATAGACTTGAATAACACAGGAATCTCAATTTTAGTCTAAACATTCAAAACAAATCCTAGAGGGCACAAACGAGTGTCTTAGTCCATCATTGATATCTTTAGCTTACCAACTACATTGATAGAGAGATCCTTAAATGCCTTGTTCAATATGAGCATAACACTAGTGGAGCCGATATTCATATGTCTTCCTAGACAAAATTTCTCGAAGCAGTGGAAACATCATTGGTTTATATCCCAGATGGGCCATCCTTTTCTCAAGATTCTTTTAAACTTATTTTCTTTTCTATTGTGCACTAGGCTTGAATCCCAACCATCTTTTGTCGATCTAGTTGACAACTTTCAAGGCTCTGGTAATCCCTCGAAAGTGTTTTCTAAGTCCCTTTCCAACCCGAGCACCTTTTCCAACAGTTAACTTTAGACCTATATGAGTGCTCTTTGATAAATGAGGCTCAAGTATTGGTAACCCATCCTTGATATAAGTGGCATTAACACACTCAAAGGATTGAAACAAAGATTCTGGGACATCATCATCTGGTTCAATATATAGGGCATTGGTTGAGGTAGCAACGATGATATATTTTTCTCCTCCAATGCTGATGACTTTGTTTTTTATGCTAAATTTCAACTTTTGATGTAATAATGATAGAACTGCCTTCACGGAGTGAATCCAAGGCCTTCCCAATAGGCAATTATATGATGGAGTGATATTCATCAAATGAAAGTCTACTTTATAAGTGCATGGGCCAATTTGGAATGGAATAGTGATGTTTTCCATAATGTTTCTACAAGTTCTATTGAATGCTGACACCACTATGCGACTATTTTAGATATGAGATAAGTCAATAAGCAACTTGTTCAAGCATGATATGAGCATTACATTTAAAGCTGATCTGTCATCAATGAGCACTTTGGGCAACATGTTACCTTTGCAATATGTAGTGATGTGAAGGGCTTTATAGTTTCCCTTTCCTTTATGTGGGATTTTATCATCACTAAAAGATATATAATTGTCAGTAATGATGTTACTTACTAGATAATCCAATTGGCCTATTAGGATATCTAAAGGAACATATACCTCATGCAAAACTATGAAGAGAGCATTTCTATAAGCTTCAAAATTTAATAGAAGTGACAGCACAGATATCTTGGCAGGTCGTTTGTTTAATTGATCGATGATGATATATTTGCTATGCTTGATGAATTTAAAGAATTTATAGCTTCTTTCTCACCCATTGGCTTCTTGACAGCTATCAGATCTGAATCTTTGGTTGTAGACATTGGTGTTTGAGAAATAAAGGTGATTTTCTTTTGCTGAGTTTCATTTCTTAATGCTATTAGGGCATGATATCTACCACTCTGAGTTAGATGTCTTACCCTTAAGAGATCAACATTTGCTGCTTGTTGACTAGGCTCTTCAATGATTAAAGTTTTGCCTTCATAGTTCTAAAGAACAGCCTTAATATCCTTATAAGAGAAAAAAGATGAAAATCGAATATTCATCTTTGACATAAGCTAAACAAAGGTAGCTTGAGTACTTGGTCGATTATCAAATAAGATCAATGGCCTTCCAATACCATCAAGAGGATTATTCTCTTCTTTTTCACTATGTTGACAAATGTTGTTACATTTGCAGACTTGGTATGTAGGGCTTGCTTTTTATCATAAAATTCGATGCTACCTTTATTCATCATCCTTTGAACCATAGCATGAAACTTTGTGCATGTTTAAAGAGTATGGCCATAGATGGTATGAAAATCACTGAAATCATTGACTTTCTTTTTCATCTTTTTGACCCATTAAATAATTCGGCTTGTACCAAAATTTGCTAGACTAAATTCATTTGGCATTTTGACTTCATCTATGTTTTCTATGACCTTATACTATTCTTCAACAGCCACTCACTTTGTATCTAATTCAATATAAGTCTAAGATGAACTAGCTCCAGTACTAGATTTTGGTTGTTGTTTGGCTTCAACTTTCCCTTTTCCTTTAAAAATATTTCCCTTACCTAAGCCTCTCTTTATAGTTTCATCAATCTTTGCACATAACATGACTACATATGCAAAGCTTCTCAGAGTTTTTTTTCACTACCTCATCATAATAAAGTGCTTGTAATGTGCCAATAAATCTAACCATCATTTTTTTGTCTTTCAGTATAGGAT
This sequence comes from Adansonia madagascariensis, assembly GCA_038381835.1. Lineage (NCBI taxonomy): Eukaryota > Viridiplantae > Streptophyta > Magnoliopsida > Malvales > Malvaceae > Adansonia > Adansonia madagascariensis. Next base: position 19,532 of record JBBYHL010184064.1, on the reverse strand, counting down.
AAATCTAAGTGACTTCTTCTATCCACCTCAAAACATATTACTTAAAGCTTTCGTCAGCTCTTTTTTTTAGTCCATGAGAGAGAAACAAATTGAAACTTGGTCAATGGTAGGTCTTTCTTCATTATGCCATTAATAGATGGATAAATGTACCTTTCAAGCTCCTTATAAAACTTAATTTCAGACCGGTTCATCATTCCTTGGACCATTTTGAGGAAAAGTGGATAGTGCTGAAGAATATGCTCTTGATTGCATTTACAACAAGATGGTTCAGTGGTTTTTGTGCTTTGGCTTTTAACATCTGACACTATTCTAACTTTCATAAAGGCTTACCAGATCTTGCTTATTGGGGTTTTGACTTCTTTGATACTTCTTTTGACCTAACACCTTTTTCCTTTGATCCCTACATTCACTTTTGGCTCGTATGGTTAGGAAGTAGATTAGCTCCATTGCTAGGCCTAGGCCCTTGTTCAACCTTAACACACCCTTTTTCTAACAGACCTTATACCTTTCTCTTAAATGAGGTACAATTCTCAATAGAGTGGCCTTGCACCCTAGCGTGGTACTCACAATAAGCATTTTCATTATACCATTTGGGGTAGGGAGGTGATCTTGGGTTTGTGAATACTGGGGCCAATAACTAACCTACCAATAGGCAGGAGTAAATCTCTTCATAGGAATAAAAAAATGGCTCGAAGTTTTCTCTTTCTCTAGGTGCTTGTTGATTATTTAGAGCTCTGCATTGTTTGCATTGTGGGATTGTGCCCTCTGGGTTATGTTTTGAATAGGATTCGACACGAAGCTTATTATCGGAATGATCCCAGTAGAATAGACTACTTGTGGCATCGATGAGTAAGGGTTAAAACCTGGATGCAACATGTTCAGGACGTACATACCCTATGCCAGATGTGGATTTCGATTAAACCTAGCATGACTTTCACTAACAATATTCACCTTTTTCTCTTTACCCTCAGTTGCTGACTTTTTGACCGACTCAGATAATTCTTTAATAGATATCTTACCATTTTTAATAGCATTATTGATCATTTCACCCGATATAACCATATCGATAAAATTTTTTATGGCATTTCCCACCAATCTTTCATAGTAAGAAGCCCGTAAAGTGTTGATAAACATGACCATCTTCTCTTTCTCGGTCAAAAAATGGTGAACTTGAGTTATTTCCTCTCTTCACCTTTAAGCATACTACTTGAAGCTCTCAGAGGCTTTCTTTTCCATGTTCATAAGGGAAAGATGATCTAGGCCCAATCAAATATAGGCTTAGATTGATCAAGGAAGGCCTGAGCCAAATTTGCCCATGCTCGAATTCTTATGGGATCAAGCCCTCAGTTAGACTATCCTGAAAGTAATGGATCATAGCTGTTTATTCTTCTCATACCCAGCCATCTTAAGATAGTACATGCGAAGATGTGCCATGAGGTCTTTAGTCCCATTATACTTTTCAAAATTCGACACATTAAATTTATACGGGATGATGAGATTAAAAATTAATCCCAAAAATTTGAGGCTATAATTTTTCGTCTATAGCCTCAAATTTGTCACTTTTTTGACAACTCGAAGACGCTTTTCCAATGACTGATACCTGTTTAAGCCTTCATCATTTTTTGAAGACCTCTTTACTTTTTCTTATTTCATTTGCTCATCGAGATATAGGACTATAGGCCTTACCGATGAAGAGCTCGCACCTTGAAACCTTTGAACCAGATAGGATGTTATTGTATAGTTAATGTAAATGAATGGTTGAGTAGATTGATACTTGTTACCAAAGGATGTTGTCCATACAATGCCTATTCCTAAACGCTGATGGCTTTAATACCACCATTCAAGTTGTTCACAGGATTAGCTGGTTCTTTAACCGCATCGACTGTGCTTATTTGCCCTTTTTTCTTCAAAGCTTTGAATAATAGCTTAGTCAATTTCATAATTTAAGCTTAAAGTTCCTCATTTTTAATGGAGTGACTGCTCTTGGGACTCCCTATACATAAGTTGGAATCACTCAATGCAGGCTTGGTGATCATTCCCTATTGCTTTTTAACGATTACGAGTGTTATACTGATGATGAACTGTAGATTTCATATTTTAAAGCACCTTCACTTTAGTTTATTACTAGATTAGACTTTTATTATGTGCCATAAGCATGTTTGATAAGATGAAGATGAGATGCAATTAGATAACAATTAACATAAATACATAAAGTAGTGAAAAGATTAGATTAGTCATACAAATGCAAAAGGGACAGTTAAACTTAAAAAGTAGCTCCATCAATAGCATCTTTTATCAAAGCAACAAAATATCCTAATTACACTCGATTACATTTGAAAATGCCTGACATGATTACATTGCTTGATCACATGCTCCATAAATACAATAATACTTGTTCATGGACTCTGATGGGCAAGATGTCACGTGTCCATGATCAGGCTACTTCCATCATGTTCTTGACCTCTAACTGGGCTACCTGAATCTGTTCGATGAGATGGTGATGGTGGTCTTTATAATTTTGGCATGTGTGTTCAATCATTTACAGCCATTCTTACTCCCGTTGTTTAAAGGCTCTTATTAATTCATTAACTTGGTCTTGGATAGCTTGAAGAGCATGCTCTAAATCTTGAATTTTGAGTGCCAGAGTTTCATTCTCAACCTAGTTTATTCTCAAATCCTTGACTCGAGCTTATAGCCATCCATTCCTCTTTCGGTATATTGATGCGAGGGCACAAGATTTCATAAACTTCCTCTTATTGACCCTAGTTATTCCTTTCCATCGATGTAGTTCCTTCTCAAGTGTAGTAATTTTTGCCTTCCACTTAACTGACAACTTACCAAGGTGCCAAGACTTACCTGCTTTACTAAAGGCCACATAGTTTTTTTCACAAACTCTTAAGATCCTTTTTAAAGTGGTTTTTCTCTTTGACAACCTGGCTTCTCTCACTATCTTGGAGATAAAGGTCTATTTTCAATTAACTTTTCTCTTTTTTTAAGCAAGCAATTTTCTTGGTGAAGCTTATCTTTTCTTGTTCGAACTTTCGCTTAAGTAATTCAATTTTAGAGGAAAATTCAGCAATTGGTGTTTGTTATGTTCCAACACCAGTTAGGGGTAAGGCATCATTAATGCGATAGATCCTCTACTCGTTGTATCCCAAAGTCATACTACTCTCTCGCTAATACCTTTGCAATAGGTTTGTCTAGAAATCTAGCTAAACTTTTGACTTGTAATTGGGTTCACGATAGTCAAAATCCCATTGCTCTAAGTCTTAGGTGAAGAGGATGAATTGTCAACACTGAAATTATTATAGGATTAGGATGGGTGCATAACTAGTGCTTCTCCATAATCCCATGGAGGTGCACAACTATAATCTCCACATTTGTATATGATCGTCTGTGGTGAAAACCAAAAAGCCTTCCATGTCGCCTCTTCCCCTCTGAGGTTTTGAAATTTCTGGATCCATTATTCTTCATACTTGTTTTGGGGCCATTCTTTCTCAAGGACCTTGGAGATAGAGCCAAAGTTAGGTAACAAGTTGTATAACATCCTCTTTTCTTCGAGGCATAAGTGATTTGTCAAGGCAAATGTGAAAAATGGTGCACATACAATGAAATGACCTGTCCTTATTTTCTCGCAAAAACTAAAAGCCTAAATAGTTTTAGCAATGATAGTAGGTGCAGGATTAATGTTGCAACATAATCAAGAAAAAAGATCTGCTACCGTTGCTTCAACATAGCCTAATGTCTTTGGGAATATGACCAAACCATATATTGCCAAAGCATAGATATCTTGGATTTTTAGGATGTCAATGATATTCGCCATTGCTTCCTTCAACCTAGCCCATGAAACACACTAACTATTCCTTTCATCTTGACATGACTTTTGATTTAGGACTCCATTGCCCTAAGGATCTAAGCTAATCTTTTCTTGAAAATTGAAGCGTGTAAAGCCTTACAGCATATTCTATCAGTCTTAGGCCTCTCAATATTGAATAGCATAGTGTATTTGTCAATTATGGGGACCATATCTTCATGATTGAAAGTGAAACATCGATATGTTAGATTCTAAAATTGAGATGCACTTGCAACAGACCAAGAGCAAAAGTGCTATGTCTCGTATCTCTTCATGAATAATTCCCTTTCCATAGTATACCAATGAGTCTATACATACTTTAGATCTTGCGAATCATTATGATGGTACCCTATCTTGACCCTTTCATGCATTGTTGAGATATACTCAATTTGAGAATGTCCCCATCTTCACGTTGTCAATGCTCAGACCGTACTTAGACTTTCTCAAAAGGCTTCATATCTAAATGGACTATTGCTTTGTGATAGACATCCCTTGATGAACACTAAACCATTTACCAATTATCCTATAACGATGATGATTATGATGAATGATGCATGCATCAAACAGAAAAACAAAACAAAACCAAGTTAATGATTGCACAAAATAATAAAAATAAGGGTATATTAAAAAAGTAGCAACAAAAATGCATTACGAAAATTGCCCCGATAATAGGCGATATGATGCCTAAGGTGAACATAACAATTGAGAATAAATGGACTGCATAATGGCATGTTTGGGTTAAAAATGCCTTTAGTAAAGTGGCACGATACCTCACAAGAAACAGATTGACTAATTAAGTGGCGGCATTCATTCATCAACACCTATGATAAATACATGTTAAGTTGTCATTTGGATAGCATGATAGCTTGTTTTGGTTAGATATAACCTTTTTTTTAAGGTGACATGAGGCATTGTAGGCGACGACATCCATTTGTTATGACCCACTTATTAAAAGGGGTCAGCCGTAGAACATAACATCATACCCTAAAATAATCATGAAATAAAAAAACAAATGCAGGCGACAATGTGTGTTATCACCTACGTAACATAGTGTATAGGAGTGAAGGTAAAAAGTGATTCCTCGAGTGACCCTATTTTTTAGGTTATTTTAGCAGCATTTTGGTATAATTTGACATAGTTTGGCTCACAGGGTTCACCATATGGATTTAATTTAACGCCTAAATTGGTATCCAAATTGTTGCTTTGTCTGATAAGGACAACTAAGGCATGCCAATCCTAGGTCGATCATGGGTTTGGCAAAACAAGTTCGATCCGGTGGATGTATTTCCCTATGCAAATATGGAAGGGTACTCACAAAAGACATAGGTAGTTTACACATCGAAAGGTCTTGCCGTGCCTATGCGGAGGGATACTCATGAAGGTAGATGGGTCACTCCCTCTTAGTAATTAAGACTATAACCGCACCATGGTGTTTGGTGGGAATCTACCACACATGCAAGTGCACGGTGTGTGTCAGGGGAGCAACCAAACCTTTTTTTTAATCCCATATTACCATAATAAAATAGTCCCTGACAATCATAAGGCAAAAACAATAAAAGATAAAAAGTTAATGGACAAAGGTAAAAAGGGATTATATCCAAATAATGATAGAGTTCAAAAAAGCCAATAATAAAGTGGGATATAGCTAGTCGTAGGCTTAACTCTCTAAATGACTTCCCAATGGAGTCAGCAAGCTGTCACCACATGCACCTCTTTCTTTTTATCTTTGGACGATCTAAAGTGGGCACACATAACTTAACAGATATATTGTGTTTGGTCGGAGCCTTTGAGTTATCCATTGATTGGGATTTGGATTAGGTTTTGATAATGTGGAGGGGAGAAAGATTGTCAGACAATTCGCTCATCCAACTTGTCTTGGAAAGTTACCATGAAGTAACTATAAATTTGGAATTGACATGAACCATTTTGAGCTAGGCATGATCAGATGCCTATTAAAACAATATCCCAAGATGCAAAACTCAAAGCATTGATTTCAAGGTTTACAAGGTCCAAAGATTCGTTGGTTGGGTTTGGGAGTTGGTTACACGTGGAAAGGTTTAGCATCCTCATGATGCTCGAAATTGGGACATGTACCTATATTTTGCTTCGGTTTTAGCTTAATTTGTTCATTTGGTCATTATTTAGGTATAATCCCCTTAAATGCATGAACTTTTATGGAAATTGTAGATTCGGGTTTTGATAGAAAATTTTATATCACTTATGAATCGTGGACGAATATGGAGCATAGGGATTTTTTATGAAAATAAATTTCATATTAAATTTTAAAAATTCAGATATTTTGTATTAGGTACTAAAGAGATACCAACACGGAACATTGCCTTGTAAAATTTTTTGAAAACAAATTTTAAATATGAATGCACGATAGTCAGTACAAAAAGAAAACATGTTAATATGATGAAAAAAAATAAGGATTTCACAAATAGACAATCAAAAACAAAAGAACATAAAAAGAAGGGATGATCGAGATGTATCTCATAATTATTTTCGATTATTGAAGAATAACTGGGATGATAATTTAGAGACGGGTTTGGATTTGGTGGTAATTTAAAGGACAAAAGAAGGTTTTAATCAAAACAATCCAAGATATCAAGAAAAGAGAAAATTTTTGGATTTTTTAGGCAAAAGCAGGGTTAAAGTATTCTCTCAGAGAGGTAAAGTTGGAGTATCCCTAAAGATAAAGATTTTAATATTTTAAGAAAATAGTTAGGAATCTCAAATATATCTAAAAGAAAAAATTTGAGTTTTCAGGGAAACATGGGGTTAGAGTATCCCTTTGAAGTGGTGGGGTTGGAGTATCCCTAAAAATAAAAATTTTTTACGATTTAAGAAAATATTTAGGAATCTTGAATGAATTTGATAGAGAAAACTTAAGTTTTTTTAGTGGAAAACAGGGTTGGAGTGTCCCCTTAAAGTGTTGGGGTTGGAGTATCCTCTTAGAGTAGTGGGGTTGGAGTATCCCTGAAGATGAAAATTTTTGATATTTTAAAAGGAATGGTTATTTTGAAAAAAAAAAAGAATACATGAAAATAAGGAACTAAAGATTTGAATAAAATAATTTTGGCCTAAAGGGTTTGTCAGATGCATTTAGAGAAGTTCAAATGTCTCGATGATAGCAATTCGAGAGACTAGGTTAATTTTAATTCTAGAGAAAATAAGGGCATCATCACTCTAGCTCACTTCCCAATTTATTTCGGGTTCATCCGAAGGCTTCAAGGGGTACCCATTGGAAAGGTAACTTAATAAGGACTAATATAAAAATATTTTAAAAATCCTAAAAAATCACCTTTTAGGCAGAATTAATTTTAGATTTAAGCCTACTTCAACACTAGCAGTGCGTACAAGGGAAAGGAATGATAAATTTTGAAAAATCATTTTGGGCTCATCTAGAATCATTAAATCATAAACAATACCTTTCTACAAAGAAAATTTTGCAAATTTTCTAGAAAAAATATTTAAATAATATAGAATCATATTATGGGCCGAAATGACCCCCAACAAAATATAACATGGTGGTTCTAAGGGTTCTAGATAGCAAAGATTCGAAAAATCATAATTCCTCCAATCAAAATGGTCCAAGGGAAAACAAGACAACTTTGGGAAGGTATTTCGATGCCCTTTAGGAGAAAAATATCAAAAAAATTTGGAAAAATCATTTATGGTTTGAAAATAATTTTTCAAACTTGGACTACAGTGCTGCTAGAGCAAAAACAAGGGACTATCAGGTTTCTTAGGGGTTAAATTCGAGTTATGGATGTTTGAAGATGCACAACACAAGGAAAAGAATGACGCAAGGATCACGAGTCCATTCCACAATCCTAGAGTAGTTTGGGAAGATGAAACAACCCGTTGAACATGCCATCATGAAGGTGTTAAACTCAAGATCAAGGCTTAATATATATTTTTCTCAACTAACAAGGTCATTTTTGTTTGAAAAACAGCATCTTTAAACTTATTTTACCGTGACTCCAGATTTGGATATTTAATTGGTCCCTAAGACTGGAAGGCCAATTTTATGAAAACATTAAATCCATGTTATTCTTAATTTATTGTAGCTAGCGTGAACTTAACTTTGAGATTTTTTTTGAAAATTGGATTTTTAGCAAACAAGCAATCATCTGGACAGGGATGTCATGAACAAAATACAACATATACAAAGATGAACAGGGATTACACATGCGAACATACAAAGATGACATTTTGACATGGAAAAGATGATAAGAATACAAGGAGGTGACAAATGAGATGTATGGAAATGATAACTCTATGAATGGCATTCAAAATCATGTTATGAAAGATGACATGAACATATTTAAACAAAGAAAAGCTTGCTAGAATTTTCAAGACAGCATTTTTGTGTCATGAGATTCCTTAAAAGCAAGAAAATGATGAACATACTCAATGCATGTTAGGAAGAACATTCAAGTATGTGTTAAGCATGTCAAAATAGGTGAAACATGATAGAAAATGCATGAATAAGGGACTGTTTTGATGACAGTATGAGAGAGAAGATGTTTGACCTACCAAGCAACATTAAGGCATCAAAAGAACATCAAATCTTAAGACTACCACAACCAAGGCAATAATAATGTATGGGAGCCCTAGGATGATCATGACAACATAAATGGTTTACAAAAATGATGTAAATGGAAATGAGAAAACATATATAGCTAGGTGAGAAAATATACTAAAAGCCTTAAGCTTTAGCCTTTTTCTTTGCCCAGCAAATTAGGACTTATCTTTTTTTCCTCTTTCTTTTTTATGTTGATGTGCAAGGAAATGATGAACAAGGAGTTTTTTTGGTAGGGTGTTGATGGAAGAAGTTTTAAATTGAAAGGTTAATGAAATAGAGGGTTTTGGAAGTGTTTTTAGTGGTGATTTTAATGAACTATAGGGATAAAAGAAGGTTAAGGGTGAAAGCCAATGGAACAATGTTTTTGGGGCTAGAGGTTGCTAGAGGTTTTTTTTGGGATAGCTGGAAAAATAATTGATAACTAGCTGAGCCAGCTTTAGCCCCCCTTTAAATTCAAGTTTCGGCCAATACCTTTTAGAGACAAAGCAAGGGCATTTTTAATCTTTCATTCATGCACTAAAGGACAACTCCAAGTACTATGCTCAGCTGTTCTTATTTCCATTGGTTCTGCTGTGCAGAGTAGTGGTCCAAAAGGCTATAATAGCTTGCACCTAGAGAAAAGCCAAGCATGTCCTTTGACCAATCATATATTTCATGGAAATGTCCCTTGTCATTAGTTATTTCAGCTTTAAAAATTTGTTAAAGTCTAATTGTGAGCCCATGGCTGAGGCTTAGTATGAGTTATGATGATTTTTTATGCAACTGTGTGTTTGAATCAAATTTTCGAAGGCTAAAAAATGGCTCAAACTGCTCAAAAATACTTTGGTGTATGGATACAAAATATTTTGTATCGATACACAAGGCAAGTTTTACCTATAAGTCTTGATATAATGAACTATGTATCGATACCAAGAGCAAAAAAATATTTTCAGTCTCGAGATTTGAAAGCTTGTATTGATATTTTATGGTTTTATATCGATACTCCTACTTATGTATCGATACATTTTGCCAAAAATAAGAACTTTAGCTACTAGCAAGGCCCATATCAATACAAAGATACCACACCTTAGGTATTAATACCAAACCCTCTTGTATCAATACTACATGTGAAAATTTGAATTTTTGGCAATGTGAAAACTTTATTTCAATACTCATGCACCAATGTGACTTGCACGTACCTTAGGCTTTTTGAACACCTCACTTTGGTCACAAATAGTGGAAAACTGACTTGTGCTCATCTGAATGACTTTGGTGACACCCAAAATAGTGAATTTGATGCCTCATTTTTATATTTTCTTTAATACAACCCATCGACATTTTAGACCTTCTGAAAGAATTCTTCGCCTGGCACCATGTCACCTAATAATGCCTAAGGACACAGCACCCGACAATCGTCCCCATTTTTATTTTTATTTTTTAATTCTATCATTTTTTTATTATGTCTCGAAATGCTAGACATTGACTTGTACAAAATGAGGTGTTTAGAACCATCATTTCTGTCCTTTGAATGACTCGAAATATATTTAATGGTTTCTCCCGTGATGTCATTAGTCATGATGTAGGTCCTTTTAGGCTTGGACCAAAACTCAAAAATATTTTCAAAATTAATTTCCCTTTCTTTTTAAAAAATTTGATTTTTCATTTTAAAAACTTGTTTCTTCAAAAAAATATAAAAAATTTTTATTTTCAAAAAATCACTCAAAATTTCTTTTTTTGAGAGGATACTTCAACCCCTTTTTTTTTTAGAGGATACTCTAACCCCACTTTTTGAGGGGATCTCCAACCTCGTTTTCTTCGAAAGGATACTCTAACCTTGCTTTTCAAAAAATACATCCAAAATCTAAGTTTTCTCTCCACCGAGCTTCCCTGGACCTTTTATCAAATTTTTCATGCCAAAGATGACCATCAAATCCAAACACTTCTCAAAATTGTCAATTCATTTATTCCTCAATAACTGAGGTCAATTACAAGATACATTCCAACTGTCCCACTTTTTTTATGTTTTCGTGTATTCATCTTTAATGTAACTTTTATTATATTTCTTTATGTCTTTCTAACACGTTTCTCTTCTTTATGACAATTTGCATTCATGCTTTCAAAAAATTAAATTTCAATAAACTCAACATAATGTTTTGCGTCAGTATCCCTCAAGTGCTAGAGTATCTTTTTCTAAATCAATTCAGATATCATTTTATCGAATCATCTATGTTTCTCCTCATTTCTGGGTTGCATAGAGAGATATTGATTAAACTTTTATTGTAAAAACCAAGGTTTAAATTTAAAAATTTTGCATTTATAAGAAAAGGATTACACATAAATAATGATCACATGAAAAACCAAGAAAAATTGAGACTTTGATAACTTATGGCTAGATGGTACCAATTTTAAGCGTCATAAAGGTGTTAATCTTTCTCCATGTGTAACCAACTCTTTGACCCTTTTAAAATGAACTTTAGTATACGCACTCTGTAAAATTAGTGTTTCGAGTTTCGTAACTCAAAATCATCGATTTCAATATGTATTCGATCATACCTAGCCTAAAATGATCGGTGGTGACTCCAAGTCATGGTCATTTTGTAATGGCCATCCAAGACCGATTGGATGAGCAATTCGTCCGATAGTCCTCTCTTCAACTTTCACTCTATCACACCTAATTCAAATCCCAATCAAGGATTAATCCAAAGGCGAGCTCCTTCCCTCTTTCGTTTTTAAATAATAGTGTGCCACGCGAAAAGGGGCAGGTCGCGACAACTATCATCCAATCACTACTAATTTTTGAAATTCCCTACCTTTGAACATTCTCCCTGCATAACAAATCTACCCAAACCTTTAAATCAACAACTTAGGGGGACTATTTTGCAATTTTTTTCATTTTTTTCAATTTTTGAATGAAGATTCGCAAACCAATTTTTGGTTTTTCATTAAAGCATCAAAACAAGTATCGAAACAAATCAACAACATCAAATCCAAATAGAAATAATTGATTAAAAGTTATTACATTATGTTTGGTTCGCAGTATTATAATACAGTGAGAATGGAATAGTTATTAGGTAGAAATAGAATTGAGGGAGAATAAAAATTGCATAGTTTTATTGGTTAAATGACATAGACGATGAATTTTATTACATTATTTAGTTGATTAAAATGTTATTAAGGAATATGTATAAAATGATAATTTTACGTTTAACTTAATTAAATAATATTTTAATTATATTATTTTTAATATATATTAAAAATTAAATGAATTAAATTTATTAATAAATTATAAAATTAAAATAATAAATTAATTTTAAAAAATATTAATATAAACGAATATCTAAAAATATTGAAAATAACATTTTAAATTTAATTTACAAAATAATATTTATAAATATATTTATACATTATGTTTAATATTAAATAATGACATTTAAATTCAAAAATATTTATTTTTATATTTTACAATATTTATAAATAATATTTTCTGTTAAAAATATATTAAAATATTTTTATTTTTCACACATAAAAATACCAAAATTTTATCTCATCTCTTATTCTCTTAACCCTTTTCTTTCTCGCTCTCTCTCCTCAGTCTCTCTCCAAGTTCATTTCTCTCTTGATTCATCTCATTAGGACCCAAAAAACATCTTGATTTCCAGAATCTAACAAGTGTACCGCCGCTCTCTGCTATCGCCAGCTACCGTTCACTATCGACCACCACATCAGAATTAATCCAAAATTTCATCCTGAGTCAATTATGACCTCTTCTTTTCGATTCTCCATTTAGCTTTTTCTAAATCGAAGTCTTAAAACCATTGAGTTAAAAGAAAAATTAGAGAAAAGAAAAGAAAAAAAAAGCTTGGAACCGCCACTCTAGAAGTGCCAACCATTCATTATGTTTTCTCTACCCTTTACTCTTCTTAGCCACCAAATTTGAAACCCTATGCCTCCTACAACTACTTCAATCTGAAACCCTAAGAGAGAGAAAAATTCTCTATCCCTTTTTATTTAATTTTTATGTTTTTCTTCATTATTGGTTGTGATGGGATGATGATTTTTTTTTTTTTTTTTTTTTTTTGTATATATGTTCAATAGAGAACAGTGGTCCTTGGCTAAAGGATATTCAATGAAACCTCTGAATGTCAAAGCACCATGGAGTAAGGGGAAATGGAATAGCCATTCCCCTAACTAAATGCGGTGTAAAATTTAGATCCAATTTTTTCTTCAATTCAAGACCAAGCTGTCAAGGCCTTAAAACGATTTTCTGCTAAAAGTAAATCAGAAGATTCTAAAGATCGGACTCTCAATTCTTGATAAATTGAAAATTAATATTTGACACCAAAATTTTCTTTAGCTTATATTTCAGACTCAAATTTCTTGTGTATTAATTTTTAGCCAAACCCAATTGAACAATCTTAGGTTCTTATCACCGCTTTTTTTCTAAAGTTTTAAGTTTTTCAAGTTGCAATGGTTCTTAAGAAAAAATTTTCCAACAAATCAAATCTCAAGTCTTCGCTAACTCAAAAGTTAAAAAGGAAGCAATTTATGCACTATCGTTTCACTAAAATTCATTACTAAATGTAAAATTTGACGCAATGGCCGGCATGAAAACTAACACAACTCTCTTTGAAGAAAAAGTTACATTTCTCAGAAAAACCATGGCTTCCCCTGCAATGAGTATCAAAGATGACAAAATTACTTTCATGATAACATAAATTGAAAGTATACGTGGAAACAACCAAATTGCTATAAACCAAAACAATTATCAATTTTTTTTTAAGAAGTTAGTGAAATTCCACTAAAACAGCTAAAGAAGATTTAAAAAAAAAAATTTTCTAACGAAATTAAGGAGCTGATGAAAGAAGCTGTCAAAGATCTACCTTATAAAGTGTTGCTCCACCTTCCTATACTTGTATGAAACCTTGTTCTCAAAGGAATGATTTCATGAAGATGTTTGAAAACTATCGACCGCCAAATTTTAACAGTTTGATGACAACTTGATTCATACTTTGTAGAAACTTGCAACAATGCTAGTACTAGTGGAGATTTTATGGTTAAGCAATTTCTTTGCTCTTTGAAGGATAACGTTTTTTTATTGGTGCATTGATCCTGAACCTAAATCAATCAACAGTTGGAAACAATTTGAGCTTGAATTTCTAAATCATATTTACGAACCAATACATAATCAGTATGATTGAACTCACACAATCAAAATAATGGAAAAATAGCTTGTGATTGACTACACTATTAAGTTGAGAAATCTAAATCTCAATTGTAGTAAAATACTATTCGAAGCCTCCGCAACAAAATCATAAATTAGAGTATTTGTTATATTTCCAAGACATTAAGCCGAAAACCTTTGAAGAATTAGACATCTGTGCAAATAACATGAAACTTAGCATTTTGGTAGTTGAAAATCAAGGATCACCTATTCAAGAGCCAATGAAAGACATAAAAGCAAGACACTTCAAAATAGGGAAAATTTTTACTGAAGAAGTTGGTACAAAACAATCTGCGACCATAAGAATAAAACTTTTCTACGCATCTAATGACTCAAAAGGAGTTAAGAAGTGAAGGCTAACTCTCCCCGAGGGAAAAGGAAAATTAAACCAAAAAAAAAATGAAGAAAAACAAAGATAAGCAATGTCCATTCCTTTGGAAAACCTTTGAATCCTAACTTATCCAACTGCCAGAAATGAAACGACTTGGAGAAACTGATCAATATAAAAATTGTTTAAAAATTAATTAAAATATAATTTTAAAACATTTTTTAAAGTTGACAAGTGATCATAATTTCCACCTGTAGCCCCATAAAGACCTCGAAATTTGCAGCAGTCCATTGTTTTTTTGCCATGGCTACAAAGATAGGAATGAATGATACCTACGCTAACGCGAATGTTGTTCAACATATATATATATATATATATAAAAGATTCACTTAAATTAATATAAAGTTAAATTAATTTAAGTATTTTTATAATTTTTATACGATTAATATTTAATAATTTAATTATTAAGTTTAACAATATAATTATATTTATTAAACATATAAATATTTAAATTAATATGATATCTCATCATATCAATTGATAATACTATCTTTTTCAAAATATATTTCACAAAGGGGCAAAGCCAAATTTTTATGTTAGGGGGCTGGAATCAAAATTTTTAGGGGGCAAAATAAAAATTTTTACTATTTTTTATCTTATAAAAAACGTTGGAGAGCTGAGGGGAATCGAGGCCCCTACCTACCCTCTAGCTTTGCTTTTGATTTAAAGGTTAAAAGTGTTTTTTTTTATATATTTAATAAATAATTAGATATTTTAATTTACTTAAAATTTAATGTGTATGATCCATATGAATAAAATATAAAATATGATTATCAGATTAAATAAATATTAATCATATAAAATGATGAGAAAATATATAATATGAATTTAATTTTATACAGTTATAAATATATTCTTCCTCGTTTATTTATATATATATAATAACAGGATGCACGTTGACCATGAACACACTAGTGATATGGATTTCTATGCAGATAGATTGTTTATTTAACACATAAGCATTTGAAATATAAATAAGTATAAATTAAAATTTTAAATTCTTTTAACCATATTGAGGAAAGAAGTATTCGAACTTTGCTCATTCAGTGAGAGGAAAACATGCACCAACCAAGAAAGCCAAATGATCAAATTTTAAAATTTTAATAATAATGTATAGTTATCCATTTATAGTAAAAATAACGATCACAAAAAAATATATCTTATCTCATTAAATCTCAATTAAAAAAACTAAATTTTTTTAAAAAATTGGATTATATCATTTTAAGTTATTTTTTATGACTCTTCATTTTTAAACTTGAAGAGTAGATAAAGATAGAAGTACAATTCTATGGTATTTTATTATTTTAAAATTTCAACAAACTTACTTATAATTTCATCAATTACTTCAAGTTTCATAGTGTAAACTATGTAACCAGGTATGTTGCTAACTTCTAATATATTTAGATATTTGGTAAAAATTCAACTCAAGTTTTACTTATATATGATTTATATAATAAATTAATAATATAAAATAAAATTATAACACATGAACACGAGATTAAAATATATAATACATAAATAAATAGATAAAACTAATTCATTCACTGCATGGGTCACAAACTAGTGTATGTATATTAATGCAATTTATCAAAGTTTATAAAAAATTAAAATTAAAAAAAAAAAAGTAGTTTCTTGCAAAATTTAATTTTTTATCATCAAATAAATATACATAATGGAAAGCTTTTAATAAAATCAAAATTCTTACTTAAAAGTTGGATAAATCCTATAATTACTAATAAAAATATTTACAATAGTAATTTAAAAAATATAATGAATATATGTGATTATTTTTGTCAATTCAAAACATTTCTAAATTGGTGCTTTTATATATTATTGTTATTAGTCTTTGTTATCACATTAGTTTGCAGGTGAATACTGGTTAATTTATCTACTTTTAATATAATTTTATTTTTTTAAGATAAATAAAATTGATAAAATGTGTTATAACTAAAATTTGTATTAACATGTAAAGTTTGTTTTATATGCAAACTATATCAAATTATATAAAGTTTATTATTTTAATTTTAATGCAAAATAAATTATTAAGACAAAAATTCGATGAAAATTTTAGTTATTTTTTATTTATATAAAATAAATTGATTACATTTTTTGTGAAAAATTACAAATAAAAAATTTCATATAAATTTTTAATTCATTCTTATTTTTTACGTACGTTTAATAAAAGTTTTTTAATGAAATTAAACATTTCACTAGTAAATTAAATAAATAATATTAATAATAAAATATTTATAATAATAATTTAAAATTAAACTCATTTCTTTGAAATATTTGTAAATTTTATATAAATATATAAAAGCCAAAATGTTTGGCAAAAAATGAATTAATCCTACATCGATACTTTAATATTTTGACACACATATACTCTTAAATGAATGCCATGTGTCCTCTTACTTTGACACATGTAAAGTTTTGAATGAGCTATATTTTATATGTTAAATTATATTTATTTACATTTTAATCGAAATCACCAAATCAAGGAATCTCATATAGGAATTAATATCTGAGTAAAATAAGAAATTCCCCGTCTTGCATTTTAGTCAAAGAATTAATTCAAGAATTTATAAGAATCAGACCCAAAATTTCAAACCATTACACGACTATATAATATCTTTAGAGTTTGAAAAGCCAAAGCCTGTGTAATTTTTCTAGATGAGAACATAATCCTTGAGGATTTATTTCACTCAAATCAACGAATTAATTTCCTTTTTTTTATTGTACAAATTTTAATTATATTCATAAGTTTAAGTAATTTCCTTAGTATTTCATGCTAATTTTTATATTTGTTGAAAAATCTCTATAAATCAAGACTTATTTTATTGATTCTAAGGCAGTAATTTACTAATTTTAAGACTGTGATTTATTGATTTTAGAGTAGATTTATAGGAGTAAATTATGTAGTTTTTATTTTCATTTCCTATATTAGCCTAGGTTATAAGCTATAAATTTATAGTTTGCATTTCTCGATACAAGATAAAAAGAATTTAGCTTCGTGAGTATTTTTATTTCTTTGTAACATGTTCTTTCATTTATTTTATCAAGTATTACATTTTTTTTTTAAATATACCTTCCTTTAGATTATACAAGTTAGAATTATCATATTAATATTGATTTTAATTATTAGGTTGTGTTTTCTTTTTATTCCAACGTTGGTTTTGTATTCTTAAATTTTTTATCCAAAAAAATTAAATAATTAATTTTTTCTTTTTTATTTGTAGTTGCAAAGTTTTCGCATTAAAATAAGAAGATATAATCTATTAAAAAAAGTGAATGATGGTGAATTTTTTCATCAAAAGTTCAATTTTTCTTTTTATAGACCTCTTTGAATGACTCAATTTGATCTATTTATGGACTTTGGCCTCTTTGATTGAATATTATTTGATAGCTATGTATTATTTTCTTGACGAATTAATTATTCAATTTGGAAATGAAAAAAAATGTTTGGAAGTCCTCTCTACCAATCATTTTTCTTATTTGATTATCAAATATTTCATATTAATGGAGGCTTGCTTTTACTTCATTTTTGTTTACAATCTTCTTCTTTATTTATATATTTGTTATTCAAGTCATGGCCTCATTATTTTTAGTGAAAGAAATATGTTACAAAAGTATAAAAAAAAAAAAAAAAAAAAAAACTTTATTATAACTACATATTGATATTCAAAATTTATTTTTAGTAATTATTTTATTAAAATTTATTCTAATATAATATTTTTAACCAAAATTCTTATATAAAATTTATTAATTATATTATAACTTTTTATTATATAATTGCAGACCCATGCATTGCAAGGGTTTACAACTAGTAAATACATAGAAGTCAGAACTTTTGGTAAAAAAGGAAAGTATCCTCTGTGGATGATCTATATATTTGACACATGGATGGTCTTAAAAAAATAACATGTGTTTAGCGTTTAATTTTTTATTTAAATTTTAAAATATTTCACAAAAATTATACCTATTTTGCTTTTATGTTTGAATTGACTTACCTTTTTATATTTTTCAAAATTACTATAAATAAAATTCTTCTAAATAACAAAATTAATTATATTCATTTTTTTTAAACATTCAATATTCTCGTAATTAATGATTTTGATTTGGTTTCATATATAGTGTATAATATGTATGTATCTTATATAAATATTTAAAAATTAAAAACTTCTTATATCTTATCTTATATTAACCAAAACTTCTGGCAAATGTGAATAACTTAAGTTATTGACACGTGGATGATCTTAAAAAATTGTCACATGCTTACACTTACTTATTTTTATTTTATGTAATTTAAATTTTATTTTATTTCCTATAATAAATTATATATATTTCTTTTCACATTCATAATTGACTTACTTTTTTATATTTTTTAATTGACCTGTGAAAATAGAATCATTTTCTTTTCATAAATTTGTTATTTGATTTGATTATGACCATACTAATTGTATTTGTTTTTAATAGCATAAATCTCTCTAAATTAATTTTATAAGATTAATTTGGAGCCATTTAATTCAAACTTTGAAAATGAATTAGCTCTAAATAAGATACAATAACCAACAATTATGGACATAAAAATATTTCAATTCATTGTCAATTAAAAATTTATTGCAAAATCCATATCACAAATTAAGTATCTTTAATTACTCTTGTCTGTTATTTTCTATTGTAAATAGATGGCTACTCAACCCTCAATGATTTTCAATATAGTTTATATGTTTTCTAGCATTAGCATATCAATTTTTTTTTTTTAGATTTATAATTTGTTACTTCTGCTTATATTGTAATTCACAAGTAATGAAAAAATTGGACATGTGATGCTTTGCACCATTGGCTTCTTACATGGTTTCTTGATTATTTTTAATCTTTTCAATATATTTATTTACCAATTATTTGAGACAATTATGTATATATGAATAATTCTAAACTTTGTAGCACATTGGATGACAACTACTGTGTAAGTGAGAAGTTAATAATGCAGGAATTGCTGGATTATATAACTATTTAATTACTTTATTTAAAATTTAAGATATGTTATATTTATTTGTTTATATGTTTTTTTCTAATACTATTTGACTTTGAATACAAAGATGTTAATGTTAGTACTCTATGCATTGGTTTGTAGTTCAATGCACAATAATTTGCTTTAAAAAAAATAAATGATTTTGTTTTTTATTGAAGAAAACCATTATTATTGATTGTCGGCACTATCTTTTGATTTTTTTCTTCAATTTTAAAATTATAATTAAAACAATTTTTTTAATAAAACCTTCAACATGTTTTGCCATAAACATCAATACCAATTGATTTGCTTCCAAAATCATAGTATTAATGATTTTTGTAATGGTATATTTTTCCTTGTCCCTTTTTCTTTTCTTTTGGAATATAATAATCTAAGTGTGTAATGCAATTACTTTTAATTTTTATGCAATTTATTTTAATAATATTCTTTATATTTCAATTTTTCTAGTAAAATTCAGCTATAAAAAAA
>JBBYHL010183954.1:0-28922 GCA_038381835.1 Adansonia madagascariensis | reverse complement strand
TCTCTCTCTCTCTCTCTCTCTCTCTCTCTCTCTCTCTCTCTCTCTCTCTCTCTCTCTCTCTCTCTCTCTCTCTCTCTGAGGATGGTAGCACAGGCAACACGCTTTACCCCAAGGGTGAAGGCACCCATCCGTAGATTGCAATTGTGTGAATGGCACATTTTCTTGATGTTATGAAAAATCTGAGTCATGCAACTCCTCAGCTCAGCTCAGCTCCTTCACTTGATCAGTTTCTTGTCATCCGACATGAAACCTTACTTAAACGTTGTTCTGCCAAATCAGATGCAAAATTAATAACATGCTATACTAGTACTATCCTCCATATTGTTAAATAGACTGAAACAATAATATTGTGATCTTTTAATTTTCCTTGCACCAAGTATTCACTGTGCGTTGACAGAAGCATCACTAGGTTTAGCAGTTAAAAAAGATAAGCTGCATGGCAAACAGAGTCGAAAAAAAGTTGTGCAGATTGTTTCAAACTAAAGCCTATTACCTGAACCCACTCAAAGTAGCCGTTGGTCACCCCTATTGCATTAACGGCAATTGGCATATATGTCAGGTAGTATTATTACTCTTTTCTTTGATAGAATCAATCCGCAGTATCAAAATGTCTGATCAGAATTTTGCTCCACCTTTAGGAGCAGAAAACAAGGGCTCGATCGACCTCATCCGCTTTTCGATCAGTGGGATGGTTTGCTGCCTTTGTTACTTTGCCTTTACATCTGCAGCATTTCCCCTTTAAAGGAGAACATAATAAGTATGTGAGATTATCCATATTTGAAGCTATTGATGGGAAAATATAAGATGAACCAAATTAAGATCTAGTAAAAGCTAATTCCCGAACAGATTGCAACAGAGAGAAGTTGGTTCAACTGCTCAAATGTATTACTTCATTAATGGAAACTTCTAAATGGAGGGACAGACAAAACTTAGCTCATACATTTAGGTGCTCCAATAAAGCAGAAATTTTAACAGCAACTGCAACATATTCTGACACCATTCAGTGCTGTTATTAAATAAATCGGTCATGGGACGCATAAGAACTAATTTAACCCTAAATTAGAAAATCTTGCCATTTTGGTTTCTGCTTGTATTAATCTATATAAGCATTAGTTATAAAGTTGGTGTTGCTGAGTGTTTCAACCTCTAAAACCCAACTGTGGTTAAGAAAAAGGGGAGTTGGTCGGTTTTTTTTTTTTTTTTTTTTTTTTTTTTTTTTTTTCTGTCAAACTATAGTAGTTGATATCATATTAGTATCGGTCGTAATGTCAGTAAGCACTGATTTTAAGATAAAATAAAATAACATTAATAGCATATAGTTTTGATTTTTATATTGATCCATAACAATCATATCGGCCTGTAATAGTCAGTACCAATACGTATCGGCCTGCACCTATTAATACAAGATTTTTAATTTTTTTATAACTTTCACTTGTTTAATTTCTTTTAAAATCAATTTCTAATTTTTTTTGTTTGATTTTTTTTATAATTACATTTAAAAATAAAATATATTCATTAAAATACGTTATTAAACTTAACTAATAATAATATTATATATATTTTTAAATATCTTTATATTTATTCAGTTTATGTTTAAGAATTTTGGATATTAAATATTTAAAATTTTAAAATTTATAGTTGCATATAAACATATATATGCATGCATATAATGGAAGCATATTTACATGTATATATAATATACATTTTATTAAAAAACAAAAAATATGTTACAAATATATATGCATGAAAAAATATTTAAAAAATACCAATAAATCTAAAACAATATATTGAAATATACCAATATTGATATGTATTAATATCATAACAAAAATGGTATATCAAATGGTGCTGACTATCCTTGGGCCAAACATTAAGAAAAAAGAGTTAAAAGATAAATATATATTATATTTATTTGATAGATTATTAAAAGATAAATGTATAATGAATTAAAAAATTTTTAAAATTTTTTTGGGGCTAAGACTAGTAATTATATTTGTTTATAAATTTTCATGCATAGAAAAAAATCAAATAAATATAAATTTTATTTTGATGGCCAATTTAATTATTTTAATATATAAATACATATAAATATATATATATATATATATTTATACTATATTAAAATAACTGATTGAATTGGTGATTTGAGTTAATTGGATACTAATTCAGTTAGTGAAATTACTCCAAGATTTTAAAACTATATTAATAATGATATAATTTAAAAGAGAATTATATATTTTCTATAAAAATATAAAATTACTCACTAGTAAATTATTTATTTATTTTTTTAACCATTCATGTAATTAACCACTAACATAGTGTAAAGGGATTTTTCAAAATTTTGGAGAGCCCAATTAACGATTTTAATATGTAAATACCTATATATATATATATATTATAGGTAATCAAAATTTTTGGGGGTACGAGCCGTCCCTTAAGAATCCATATGCTTACGATTGAGCCATTACACACTCCAATAAATTTTTAGATGTAGGGAAAACTTTGCACTACAACTATTTACTTAAGTGAAATTAAAATATAATAGAACGAGCCAGCAACGGCGACATACAGCAGAACATGCAATAGTTTTGTAAGGAGATGTGAGGACCAAAGACGCTTGGCAATGGATCCTAACCCGTTCAGGACTCCAACCAAAGCACATGAGACAAGAACATCACATCCATGTACAAGCAGTTCGTTTGGGTCCATGGGATATCCACCACTGAAGCTTTTCGAACTGCCACTGGCTTCTTTATGCTCCAGCAGCTCTGTTATATCAGTTCCATTTGGATTGGATTGTTAACAGCGCCAGTGATGTCACTTGCCGCAATCACCTTATCCTCAACTCTCATCTTGAGCCTCGATGCCCAAGACCCCACATTACCAAAACCCTATATATGGAAAAAAATAATAATAATATGAACACTGAGAAAAGTAAGTTTTGGAGCATCTCGAAGGAAAAAGGAAATTTTACCGTGTATGAACTCATGTTTATTTTACCTGAATAAGAAAGGCCAAGCTCTTTATTGACTTCCCATATTGAGCAAGTAAAGTTTCAGTTGCACATATAAAAAACGCCCTGTTAGAGCAGGCGCGCTAATCAAACAGCCCTTACTTCTTAAACAAATTATCAAAATATTAGTTTTTTCAAATATATTATTAAAACACTGATGTTTTTACCTCGTGATATTTTGACGTTTTTGTCCACGTGGGGTTTGCATGTTGGAAGCGCCCATGTTTCCGGCGCTTTCCTCTGGCCAGCCCAATTCTTATGGGCCTTCCAATAGAGACGCCAATCTGGGATTTACTTAAGACCCCAAATTTCATGGCGCCTCCAACGGCGAGGCCTGCCGCCGATCCAGTTTTTTTTTTTTTTTTAAACATGACACTACTAATGATTAAAAAAATAATTAAAACATAATCGAAAATACCGCATGATATAAAAAATAAATCAAATATGATAAAAAATACGAATATATAAAAAATAACAAGATTAAAAATATTGCATGATATGAAAAATAAAACGAATATGATAAAAAAAATATGAATATACAAAAAAAATAATGCAATCAAAAATACGATATGATATAAAAAATAAAACGAACATGACACAAAAAATAACAGGATAAAAAATATGACACGATATGAAAAATAAAACGAACATGACACAAAAGATAACACGATCAAAAATATCACATGATACAAAAAAATAAAATGAATATGAAATGAAAAATAACACGAATATACAAAAAATAACGCAATCCAAAATACAACATAATAAGAAAAAATAAAATAAACATGACATGAAAAATAATATAAATACAATAAAAAAAAGATGACCTAAAATACTATATGGCACAAAAAAAAAACTTATATATTTGTGTCTTATTTGTATTATCTTTTCGTGTCGTGTAACATTTTAGGTTGTGTTATTTTTTATTTATTCATGTTATTTTTCGTATTGTGTTCGTTTTATTTTTTCATATCTGTCATACTTTAAATCATGTTACTTTTTGTATATTCGTGTTATTTTTTGTGTAATCTTCATTTTATTTTTTTCATATCTTATGGTACTTTCGATCGTATTATTTTTTGTATATTTATTTTATTTTTCATGTGGTATTCATTTTATTTTTTCGTATCTTTTCGTATTTTTGAATATATTATTTTTTATGTCGCATTCATTTCATATCTTCGTATCTAGGTCATGTTATTTTTCATGTCAAGTTTATGTTATATTTTCATATCGTGTCGTATTTTAATCATGTTATTTTTTCATATATTTATGATTTTTTTTTCGTATCCTATTCATTTCATTTTTTTGTATCCTGCCATATTTTCAATCTTGTTTTAATTATTTTTCATATCATGTAATAGTTTCATGTTTAAAGTTAAAAAATTTTAAAATGGATTGGCAGCATAGTGCCAAAGTTTTGGTTTACGATAACAAGGCTCGATGTATAAGAATAAAGCAGAGGTCGTTGAAAATCTTTTAGAATGGCTAGCTATGATTAAGGTATAAATTTTTAGATTTGTTTTTTTTCTTGAGTGCTTGGATTTATCAAAGGCTTGTAAGATGATCTGTTAAGATTGTTTGATTAGTTCTTCTATGCCATGCTTTATGATTTCAATTTCAATTTTGGTTTTTCTTTTATTTTGTAAGTCGACTTACCCAATTCTAAACAAAGGACACATGATGTCCAAGATATGATCCTTTAATATGTACATAAAATTATAGTCATACGCACATAATGTTATAGTGATGTATATAATTGTTACAGTGATTCACTACAGGAAAATACAACTTTAGCAGCGTTCATTTAAAGTTTTAGTGGCGCTAAAAAACACTGAAAAAAATAATGGCATTTGAATAGAACATCGTGAAAAATGTCGTAAAAAACTGCATTGAGAAATTTAACGACGTTTATTGTTCAAAACGCTGTTACATTTGTGGCATTTTGCATACCTTCTACGACATTTATAAACGACATTAATTGTATGAATTCTGTAGTTAAGAGAAAGACATTAATTGCATTTTGGAAATAAACAGCAATAAATTTGAAAATTTGGCGACATTTTAAGAAAGAAACGTCAATAGATACTTTGATGCTTTTAGTTTTGTAAAACGTCGCTAAATATGAAAATTTAGCTGCGTTTATAAAACAAAAATGCCGCTAAAATTTCAAATTTAGTGACGTTTATTTCTAAAAACACCGCAAAAGCTTCTTTCATAAATTCATAAAATGTCAAATTTATAGGGGCGTTTTGTTCTTAAAACGCCGCTAAATTCTCAGAATTTATTAATTTTAAAAATATTATCATATTTTCTGATTTCATATACAATTCTTATAAATATTTACATTCACAATAATCTTATAATAGAAATTAGAAAGAAAACAAAGTCAAAATATATAAAAGCATAAATTTATATTATACAATATCTTGATACACAACTTTGTCCCGGTACATTAAAAAAAACGTGCTTAAAACTTAAAAATAAGTGCAAAAGGTAAAATCGCCTAAAGCTGAAGTAGAGTCAATAGATAATTGTTGTCCATAACACGATCGTTATCATATGATTAACCCTAATATACAAAATATATACGAGATTAACATATATAAGTAATATATATCATTGAGTTAAATAAGTGAAATAATTTAAAATTAAGATATTATATTACCTAAGATGGCAGATCTTGTGAGAACTTTTGCTGCATTAAATTCATCAACGAGTCAAACTTTGATTGGGGTTGCTCATATCTTCTTCTTTCTTCTCCTCTTGCTTCCTCATTTCTTTTCCTTTCTTTTTCTCTTGCTTATTCCAACCTAGCTAGCTGTGCTTGTCTTGCTGCTTCTACTTCTTCAAAACGTTCTTGCATGGTTCTCATCTCATGTCTCAATGTTTAAACTTCTTATGTAGAGCAAGTTTGTGAACAACTATATCATTGAGCGCTAGCACCATAGTAGGTGAATGGCGTTGGATCCATTCCGACACCTCGAACACGTCCATGTCTTTCTTTTCCAGCAACATTAGTGAATATTTCATTTTCCACATCATATATATTCATTGAGCTATCTGATGGTGCAGAAGCTTGATATTCAGCCATTTTTCCTTTGCTTTTTCCTATAAAACAATTAAATTAATATTATGGGTATCAACTATGTTTCTAAATTAAAAAAATAGTATATTTATTTTAACATACCACTATTTGTTTTGTCTCAACATTCAAATAGGAACCATCTTTCTTTGTGTGAGTTAATTGGAATAGTTCCACTCGTCCTATTTTTTCACCTCGCTCCACTTCCTATAGAAAAACATTTAATATAATATTTATATTAAAATATTAAAAATAATAACAATTTTTTATGCATTAAATTTGGAAAACTTACTATCTTATATACTTTTCTAGCAAAGCTTTTTAAACCACATATGTGACTATATTTTTGTTGGCTTCTACTAGAAAGTCTTCGTTCCGGCTCCTGTACATTACTCAAACACATAAATAGTTATATATATTATGTAAAAATGTATTATAAAAAATACCAAATACTTAAATAAAAATATTATTATACCTTTCATTTTTTTGAATACCAAAAGTCAACAAGTTTTTCATACTGCCAACCAACCACACCACGTGGCACGTTTCGTTTGTAACAGCAATATCAATATTTCGATCAAAGTACTTCTTCCTCAAGTTATCCTTAAAATCTTTCCATTTTTTTAACACTGATTTTAGAACATAGGATGTTGGAATATCCAAAGCAAATCGTTGCTAAAATGAAAGAAAGTTACAAAGTTAGTTTCAATTTGCAATGAAATTCTTGAGGTAATGTGTCCAAAGTAATGTTAAGGAATTTAGACTAGTACCTCAATGTTTTTTTTTTTTTGGCACTTCATGCCATGATTCATAATGGATTGGTACCTTTCTCCCATTTAAAGCAATCATGCTTAAAAAGCCAGCCAATACTTGTGCTTCTGGACCAATTGGTTAGTTATCACTGTTTTTAAAGACAACAATACGTTCATCAGGAGGTAGTTCCCATAACTCTTTCAAAGTAGTATGACCTCGAGTTATGCATTGGCCAGTATTATCGACTACAAGTTATATAAGATTATCAACTGTAGAACATTGAACAATTAACATAAGCAAGAAGTTCTATGGCATTTAGTAATATCTGCATTCAAATTAGTCAAATTAGTATGAATTGCATTCTCTGGGGTTGTATTTCTTGAAAGGTTATGTAGCATTTTTGAAGAAAGTGCAGCTAAAGCATCCATGAGCTCTGGCTCTAAACGAATGTGAGTAATATTCAAACCCTTAAATGTTCTCCTTGGTATATTATCTGCAACAATTTTAAGTTAATAACACAAATATAACTCATAGTAAAATGCAATATGTATCATATAATAAGATGCTAGAAATATTAAAAATATATATAACAAATCAATTGTGATATAATCTTACTAAATTTGCTTTACTCATCAAGGTTCATAAATGTCTTCATTGGCATCTTCACTAACCCATTGAACTTCTGTACTAGTGCTAGGGATATTCTCATTCAAGTTTTGATTGGCAAAAGGCAAGCATTCAACTCTTTGTACAAAATCATCTCGACATTTATCACCCATATCAAACAAATCGCTAGGTGCATTATGAAGTACAACATAACAGCCCTCATCATTCGGGTCTTCAGAGTAAAAGACTTGTTTTGCTTGAGATGAAAAAACGTATGGCTCATCAATCAATTGTTGGCCAGTGTGAATTAATCGAGAGAAATTCACCATTGTAAATCTAAATTGATCTTTTTTAATACCTTTAAAAGTATTCACATCAGCCTAATCACATCAAAACAATAGACCTTCCACTTGCCCTAATAATCCACCTCGATGAGATCATTAATAATTCCAAAATAATCAACATTTCCCTCCACAAGATTACTATCCCTAGCACTAGCATAGCTTGTAATTGAAGAAGTAACAACTACTCCACTATTTTTGAGTCTCCTAAATCTTTCACGAGATTTGGTATGAAATCTAAATCCATTAATGATGAATGCATTATATCTTTTCACTTTTTTGTTCGGTCCTTTTGAAAGATACTTTACTTCTTCACTAATATCCCTTTCACTCAAAACCTATTACAAGACATGAAAAAACACACATTTTTTATGTAAAATGGAAAACAACATAAGCCTAGCAATGAATTTAGAAGAAGTTGTGTTACTTACAATTTCTCCTAACCGCTCATGAAAATTTTCCATAAATAACTTATCAAGCTCATGGAGATATGATCTTCGAGAATGTAGACGACCTTTCAAGTTGTTTCTATACTCACTATGAACAAAAAATGTGTTAACTTAAGAAAGTAAAATTTTTTCAGTATATATTTGTTATAAATAATTATACTAAAACTTACTTGCATAGCGATTCCACTGAATCATAGTGAAATAGCACATATCGATGCGCTTATGCTTAAGATTTATCATCTAGCTCTACCATTTCAACTTTGCTGATCAGTTGTCCAAAACTTTTAAATAAGTATGTCTCGGCTCAGTTATTATGTGGGAGCCCAACATTTCTTGCCAATTTATTAAATCTTGTTTCAACATTTTCTAAATATCTTGCACAAAATGTCATACACTCTTTCGCCAAATATCCTTTTGCAATTGAATCTTCGGATAGTGTTTGTTTCGACAATATGATTTTAACTTCCCTAAAAACCTATAACATAATATATAACAATATTAGTGTCTATACTTAAACTTTAAGTTGAAGATAACAGTACAATAAGCTAATAATATAATACCTCTCTAATGGGTACATCCATTGATAATAAACCGGTCCACCGATTTTTGCTTCATAAGTAGATGGACAACCAAGTGCACCATTATGGTGAAGAATGACGGAGGAAAAATCTTCTCGAAGTGGCATAAAGTTAGAGCTGTTTGATCTTGAAGGATTTTCAAGCTCTTTTATCTTGAAGTTTTTCAAGCTCTTTTATCTTGAGAACTTTGCCATAAATAGCTTTCATTATATTGCTAAGTTCAGTTATACTGGAGGTCACTTACTTTGACATGGAACAACATAAAGCAAGTGGAAGTGAGTCTTGCATTAAGATGTGATAATCATGTGACTTCAAGGAAGAAAGTTTTCGATCCTTCAAATTCACACATCTTGATAAGTCAGAAGCATATGCATCTAGGACCTTCATATCTTTCAATACCTTACAAAACACATCTTTTTCCTTTTTGGACATCCCAAAGCAAGCAGGCGACAACCTTGACCTTCCATTAGGAAGTAATTCTGGATAAAGATCATGGCAAATTCCAATGTCAACTAGGTCAAGCTGACTCTTTAAGTTGTCTTTTATTTTTCTATCCACATTAAGAATTGTTCCCATTATATTTTCACAAACATATTTCCTATATGCATCACGTCAGGGTTATGACGTAATATATTATGCTTCCAATAAGGTAGCTCAAAAAATACTTTTCTTTTTCCATAAATTCACCTCATTTGGATCATCTTCTTCATCTTCCTCCTTATCACTCTGATTGTCAACATCATCGCCTTCATACACCTTCCTTGTTCTTTTCTTTGATTGTGTGCTACTTACCTGATTGATTTTCCCATAAGTAAAACTGATATCTTTCAACATCAACATGATATCAAACCCAAAAGTAGGCAGAGAGGCTTCTCTAAACTCTTCAATTCCATCGAAGATATGTTTTTGGAATTGAAATCTATAGTCCTTACCTAACCACCAACGATGTCCCATATAAGAGAATTTTTTTTCGTTATATAACCATTTCGAACATGTTTGCATAGCACAACAAGGACAAGCATAACGACCTTTGGTGCTCAACCCAGAGAGATTTGCATAAGTAGGAAAATCATTTATAGTCCACAATAAAGCTGCACGCAAATGAAAGTTCTCTCTTCTTGATCGTTGTAGACACCTTATTTTATCTGGGCTAATTTTTAGCAATCTGAAGCATGGATGTAAGAGGGGGCGATAATCGTTGTCGCCCAACGAAAAAGTATTTTGAGGACGTCAAGAAGGCCTAGGGATCATAACAAAGGTAAATGCAAAGATGTGCATCAAATGACGTAGTTCAAGGTATTCGGGGATAAAAGATATGAGAAAATTCATAATTTTACTTGAATGTATCGATACATGGTTCTAATGTATCGATACAATGCTCCAACGCCTCAAAAATTTGAAATGTCCCCATTTATATTGATACAACATGTAGATGTATCGATACATAAGCCTCTGTATCGATACAGAACCTCATGTATTGATAGTAGGCCATGCTAGGACCAAAACATGTATTCTGTAAAGAAATGTATCGATACATATCAACATATATTGATACAGTGGTTCATAGTATCGATACAATGGTTCATAGTATCGATACAGTGTTCATTGTATCAATACACACAAGGTTTTTGGACCAAATGTATCGATACATGCAGGCCATTTTCACAGTTCGAGCATTTTTGACTCGTCACCATTGATCCAAAACTCGATGTTAACTTATTTCTATGCATCAGGAAAGATTAAAACTCATATCATATTACGAATTTAGACTTTTGGATTAATCAAAATATTTTTTTTAAGTCTAAATTGGATCAAAAGGGTCAAGGTCATTTGATCACCCTACTCTTCCTTAGTTGTTGGCCAATGTCACCATCAGCCACCCTAGTTGCTGGAAAATCATTTCAGCATTTAAACCAGCCACCTTATGCACATCACATTGGTAGCAAGTTGCTCCCTACAGCCACCATGCTGACATCACTTTGTCCCCCTTGAGAAATGGCCAAAAACACCTCTAATTTAGCTCCAAAAGGCTGGTATAAATGGACCACTTCTATCTTAGCTAAAAAAGGTTAGATTCTAGCTTGTTTTAGCTTCCAAAAACACATTCACACATCAAAAAACCCAAATCCCGTAGCTTTTCACCCACCAGCCAAAAATAGCCCTAAAATACTCACTCTCAACCTCTACACATTCTAAAATTCACTTTTATCTATACCAGAACCAAAACCTCATTGTTTCTCTCTTTTTCTTGCTTATTACAACAAGGAAAAGAGGGAAATTCAAGCCATCTCTACTGCTCAAACTATTTGGCCAAAGTTAAAGTTTTGTTGGTATAACTTCCTACTCTATCATTCACATTTTTTGTTTTTCAGCACCTTAATCATTTTAGTGAGCTCTCCATGTTTCCATCACCCTCTTACGATTATCATGCATTATTATGGCATTTGGTTGTGGTAGTTCAAGATTTGGATGCCTTAATGCCTATTTTATGTGCAAAATGCCTTATTTCATTCTCATTAGTTTGATATCTCTTGCTCATGCATTTTATGCCATGTCCATGCATCTTATTATCCTTAATCCATGTATGAATCATTAGCCCAACACATTTCAAGCACATTTACACATTAACTTGCATGAATCATTATCATTTTCTGCATCCATAACATTTTCTTGTCAAAATGCATAACACCTTCTTTGTCTAAGCCATTAGTAAAATTAGCATCCCCATTCATGTTGTGTGCCATCCCCTTGTATGTTTTTTGTCAAAATATATGTTTGATGGATGATAAAAACTGATTTTTGAAACCCCTCAAGCCAAGCATGTTAACCTTAACTAATAAGGTTTAGTATGGACTTAGCATTTTTCTTAAAGCTAGCAAAATATCTTGGGGAAAATTAAGTATTTCAGATCTAGAATCTTGGTTAAACAAGCTAAAATCTTTTGATTTTGAAATGAAAATGGTCTTACAATTATTTCCTAAATGTTTGTGCCTTTTTCTTGAGTCAAAACCTTGAGTGGTATGATCAACGGGCTATTTCATCGTCGCAAACTACTCCGAGGCTGTGCAAATGAGTTCGTGATGCTCATGCCACTCTTTCCCTTCAGTTATAGACGTTTGAACGTCAATGACTCGAGTTTGGACCTGTAAACATAAAAAAGTGAGAGATATCCCCTGCTTTGCTTTGTCCCTTACTAGTAGCACAACTATTGCAAATTAAAAATTCACTTTAAAATCCTAAACGATTTGTCATGAATTTTCTGATATTTTTATATTAAAGCATGTCAAATTATCTTTAAAACAATGTCTTATGCACCCATGGATCATTCCGAATGAGAGAGTTATGATTTTTCAAGTCTAAAGTATCTGGAACCTCTAGAATCTAAACATGTATTCTATTTAGGCCATTCAGGCCCACTAAATGATTTTTCTAAAATTTTTAAACATTTTTTGTAAAATGTTCATGAAATTCCTTTTTCAAAAAGGTATCACTTGTAATTTTTTGATACCGAATGAGTCCGAGGTGATTTTTTAAATTTTGACACACCTTGTCCTTCGTATGCTCTGCCAGCAGCATTATCAATCCGAACTTGAAATTTATTCCCCCAGAAAGTTTCTTTTTAGGGTAGTGGGAATATTTTTGCGATGACCCTCATCGAGTCACCTTTCTAACGGTGTCTTGTCCACCTTCTAAATCCTTCGAATCAATGTAGAATAAATTTGGGAAGCAAGATAGCGTGATGTTGTCTCCTATTTTTGGTTTTGGCCAAAATTAAGTTGTTTCCCCGAGCTTCATTTCGAGACATTCGAATGTCACCATAGCACCCCGATCAGCCTCGAGAACATGCTTTAACCTCCTACAAGCTCGTATCAAGGCACAAACATACTTTACATCTTTATCGTCCTCGTTCATAATAATTTCTTTGGCCAAAAGTCATCAAAATGCTCATTTATTTTTTAAATCACAAAGTTTTGTCAATTTACGTTTTCCAACTCAGCTTCTCTAAAGAATGCCAGACATGTCACTTGTGGGGATACTCCAGCCCTAACTTTTTGAAAGGATACTCCAACCCTGCTTTTCCAAATTATCGAGATTGAATAATCTTCCTTTGTCAAAATGATTTATCATCCACGGGGATACTACAACCCCGATCTTTTGAGGGGATACTCAAACCCCATTTTTCAAAATTATCAAGATCTAAAAATCTTTCTTTATCAAAATTATTTGTCATCCACGGGGATACTCCAACCCCATCTTTCCAAAGGGATACTCTAACCCTGTCTTTCAACTACAATTAATCTTCTTTTTTCTCTCTTTCTTGGACTTCTATGAATATGCCAAACAAACATTGTTTAATCAAGAAACCCAGATGCATCTCGAAAATTATCGATTCGGTTATCCCTAGATAATCGATGCCAATAGCGAGATAAATTCCAATAGTCCACCCATTTTTTTTATCATTACATTAAATGATCCATGTTATGTTATTTCATTTATTGTCTTACTAACATGATTTCTTTTGATGATTATTTGCATTCATGTTTTCAAAATGTTTCCAAATAATGGTAATGTTTCGCGTGGGTATCTCTCCGGTGCCCAAAGTGGAACATTCCATTTTCAAAGTAAAATCTAAAGATTATTTTTATCAAAAATCTTTATATTCCACATTTTTCTGGGGTGTATATGAGATTAAATCTTTTTTTATCAAACCTGGATTTTTATTTCTACAAGATTAATGCATTAAAAGGGGTTATATCAAAATAATGATGAGTTAAGATCGAAAGAATCAAAACTGAAATAAGACATAGCTATCGATTTCGGGCATCGCGAAGAGGTTCATACCTCATCACGCGTAACCAACTCCCGAACCCAAACGGTAAATCTTTGCATTACGTAGACCACGAGATCGATGTTTTGAGTTTTGTAACTCAAAACATAGGTTTCAATAGGCATCCGATCATGCTAGCCTGAAATGATCGGTGACGACTCTAAATGTTAGCCAATAAGATGAGCGATTCATCTTAAGGTCCCCTTCACTGTATCATAAGTTGAGAATTCGTACATTCTCGTCCTCATCATATCGCGAAAGAGAAGTTTTGGTCAAGAAGACATTTCCAAGTTGGGAAAATATTTTAAGTCATGCGCACCCATAGATCCACAAGGGTCCACCCTGGGCTATGTTGTGACAATCGTATGTTTTAACCCCTTCCCATAACTGCTTTAACTCTTCAATAAGAGGTTGTATATAAATGTCAATATCATCCCTGGACCTTTCTCCCCAGCAATTATCATAGATAAGATAAAGGAAGATTGTTTCATACAAATCCATGGAGGCAAATTGTAAGGAACCAAGACAACCGGCCAAGTATCACAAGAAGTAATCATCATTTTAAATGGATTAAAACTATCAGATATAAGTCCAATCCTAACATTTCGAGGATCATTAACAAAGCATGGAAAGTTTTTCTCAAATGTCTTCCAAGCTAGAGAATCTGTATGATGCCTTAATAACCCATCATCGGTCCTTTCATTATGATGCCATCTCATAGAATCAGATGTTTTTGAGGACATGAAAAGTCGTTGAAGTCTTGGTATTAAAGGAAAATACCTCAAAATCTTCGCAAACTTCTTTTTTAAATGTGCTTCACCTTCAAGCTCAAGCACATTATGTTTTGTATTTTCATCCAGCCACCGAGACTTACCATAGACATGACAAAATTATTGATTTCTTCTATCACTCCAATACAAAATGCAGTTATTTGGGCAACTATGAATTTTCTCGTATCCAAGGCCTAAATCTTTTATCATCTTCTTAGCATCCTTACAAGACTTAGGGATTTTTGCAAAAAAAATATTTCTTTAAAAAACTTTAATAATAGTGTCAAAGAATTTCCTATCCACCCACTTAAGCATTTCAAGTGAAAAAGATGGATATAGAAAGATAATTTTGAAGGCTTAGATCCCTCATAAAGTTCTTCATTCATTTCTTCAAGCAACTTATAAAATTTTGCCACTTCTCTATTGGGCCCTTGATCACCTTTTCTTTTCTAATTTCAGCAAAATTATTCAGTCTAATATTGTTCTCAAGTAAATCCGAAACTTTTGGTGTAGAAGATTGGAAACTATGGTTATGCATGTTAAATACATCTCGCAACATGCTGTCTATGTCATCTTATCTAATAGACTGATGTTGACTATTGCAAGTGAAACTTTGAGGAACTCTACAAGATGATCTAGAAGGTATGCACTCTCCATGAAAATACCATCTTTTGTACCTCAGGAGAAATCCAAAACAAATTAAATGTTCATAACCAATTTCATGCATATGCCAATCAATATTAGAACACCTTAAACAAGGATATAGTATCCTATTATCTTTACTTGCACTATGCAAAGCGAAGTTCAAAAAATTTTGTACTCCATCCAGGTACTCTTGACTTAGCCTCAACTTTTGCATCCAAGTTTTATCCATTTCCTACTTGAGAAAGTTTAAATACAAAAATATTATGTAAATAATTATAATTTAATATAGCCAAAGTCAAAAGAAATGACAATTAAAAAATTTACGGGAAAATAGCAGATATAATCCATTTAAAACAATCTATATTCATAAAGCAATCTATACCGAAAAATATAAATAGTATAGATTCAATAAATGTTATATGATGTGCTTAAACAAGGCCTTAAAGGTAGACATATCTTAGAAACCATGATGTCATCCTTCAAAAATTAACAAGAAGGTTTCAAACCTTAAAAAGAAAACCCATAATTAATTATTAATTTAGGTGTCGGTGGTGACTTAAACAAAGATTTGAATGCATGAATTAGCTCTCTTATTCTCTAATTTCTTTTTTAAGAAAAAAAAGTTAAAACAAGAAGGATATAAAACTCAAGTAAATCCATTACTTTTATTATTATGAATACATGCCAATTTGAAACACTAGACTCTTTTGGGCAAATTTTTTAAGGCACGATATTATTTGAGAACTTGGAAATGCCTTCTTAGTTTAAGCCAAAAAATAGTAAATATAAATTAAAAGGTGAAAAAAAGAGAGGCTGCCACTACATCATTTTAAAGGGACCAATAGTTTCGCTTACTTTCTCTTAACAACTAATTAATTTCTCCATTGACATATCAAGATTGCATCAAATTATAATTTATTAAATTAAAATAACAAAAGTAAAAACTCTACTTTTTCTTGCTATTTGCCAATAGTTTATAGGAAGAGGTTCTTCTTATGGGAAAGTCATCCCTCTGAATCTTGCAAGTGGATCACAAATTTCCTTATATTGGCACCAAATTATATAAAAACAAAATAGGATTTAATTTAATTTTATTTCATTTCATTTTGAAGATGAAATTTATAAATTAAAGTTTCCATGTTAATACTTATCCTTGATCAAGAGCTTTTGATATATATATAAATATACACCATAAATAATTTTTTGCTATTTTGATAGGTTAATGCAAAAGTGTGAAGAATTTATCATATAATAATCTCTATCATAAGTGGAAGAAAAAATAAAGCAATTTATATTGGATGTGATGCTTTTAAAATGATGTAACCATGAAATGTTAAATACAAAAACAATTCTATGTCTAAGTCTAAGCAACAAAAAAAAAAATGAACAGAATGCTTGTTAAAGGGCAGAATTTAGCTTACAATTCTATTATTTGAATTTTTTATTTTTAAAGTAAAAATTACATCTGACACATACTCAGTCATATATATATAGTATAATTCTTAAAAAATTAAACTTAATGTATAAATATTTTATAAATATAAATATAAATATTTTAGATGCAAGTACATTGTAAATTGCTAAATTCTATTTTAAAATATTTTCTTAAGAGTTTTTCAATTTTTTTTCTCAAAACTTGAGACAGCAACAAACAAATATATATATATATATATATATGTACATATATTTCTGATATCATGAAATGCTTAATACTAAATGAAAGGGTTTGGTCAATAATCAATTAACAAGGCTAGCCACCCCGACCTCAACCTATGGTTTTTACTCTTTAGTTTGCATAGATAAATTGTAATTGAAAAGGCAGTTATATATGGCTAATTAAGGAGGTACGTACCTTATATGTATAATAATGAAAATTTATAACTTCTTCTCAATAATTTATTTATTTTTTAAGACCTCTAAAAATTAATATGTTTTCTACTCCATACTGTTTGTGTGTATATATATATATCGTGTTATTATATTTTTTTAAATTTTATTTTTTCAATAAATGCTAATCACTGAATATATTATGTGTATATATACATACATTAGGTTGGGGTAGAGGTAGAGGTTGAGGGAAATAAAAGCATTACAAAGTAGGCAAGCAAAAGAAAAGCAAAGAAAAGTAAGCTGTCATAATTTGATATTTAAAAGAAGCTTTGATGTCAAGAAATGCAATTGCAATTGCAACTTAACACAACTACAGTTGATGTAGAGTTCGTCAGGTGCTATCAACAAAAATTAGCATTTCTTGCTATCAATTCATCTAAAATGCTGTATATTTATATTTGCATTTCAGGCTTAAAGCTTCCACATCCATGGGGATATGCACAGTGTGGTCATCTCCTCCGCTAGCAACCTAATTCTGACAATTTTGCCTTTTTTTTCCTTAATTTTTTTTCTTTTTTCTTTTTGGGCTGTAAAATGCAAGACTCATGGCATACCATGGGGTCCCCGGTCTCGCACACAACGAAGCCTTTTCAATTCCTGCCCATACATGATACAATCACACTTTCAAACATACTTCATTTCCTTCTCTCCCTCTCTCTCTTTTTGTTATAAAGGTCTGAGCGTGGGATACAAAAATTTATAGACGGGTAGGTGACCCAAATTCTCTATTTTAAGCTCTCTCTCTCTGAAGATAAAAGGTTAGATTCTTGACTTGATAATACAAATTATGGCTAAAAATCAAGAAGAAAAGTTTAAATGACTATGAAGTGAGACCATAAAGATAATGGATGGCATATGTAGCAAAATTATTGGCTTTTCAGAAGCTATATCTGCTAATCATAAAAGTAAAGCTAACTTGTTCAGAAATTAAAATTAATCAAGTTAAGAGGTGATTGTATCCAACAAGACAAGGAAAGCCACATTAAAAGATGCTTAAACCTTCAAATAAAGAAACAATAATTGGACTTGACCTTAGCCAGTCCAAAACAACCAAACCAAATCATTGGAAAAGCAAAATATAATAAAATTTACCTTAAAAACAGGCCACTGATCATAACCTTAGACGAATTACGAGAACTTTCTCTGTTAGATTCACTAGCCTGCAGGAACAGAACATCCTAACATAAGAAGTATGATGGATTGAAACCAAATATTGTTTTTTTCCTCAATATAAGTATTTAGTAGACAATTTTTTTAAATAAAAATTTACATTCTAATATTTATTAGTAAAAAAGGAAGAAAATAAAAAAAGCATGGACAAGCTGTGTTATCCGGTGTTGGCTTTCACTTACTTATCAATTATTTGGTAATTCAGCAAACAAAGAGGAAGCAGAATAATCCAGAAATAGGCTCATGTAAAGTGAGAAAAGGACATAATTGTAGGATTTGAGTTAGGGGTGGTAGTTGGAGTAGGAGCGAGAATCAGAGTGAGAGTAAGAGTCAGTTAGTGCATTTAGGAGAGTCAACGATCCAGCTGCAGAAACTGTAAAAATTATATGATTCATGAGATGCCTGCTTTTTTCATTATTAACTCTCTGAGACTGACAACTCCACCCTTTTATAATAATAATAATAATAATAAAAATAATAATAACAATAATAATAATAAAGTACAAAAATTCAGTGCAGACCAAACAAAATAGAGTTGGTTCAAGTGTTTTTAATTAGGGCTTTGATCGAGCTACGGAAGAACCTAAACTATGAGATTGCAAAAATGGAAACTAAAATAATTAAATAATAACAAGAAATAACTTTATTCCACCATGATTACATCCTTTAATTTTACAATCCC
Source organism: Adansonia madagascariensis (assembly GCA_038381835.1). Taxonomy (NCBI): domain Eukaryota; kingdom Viridiplantae; phylum Streptophyta; class Magnoliopsida; order Malvales; family Malvaceae; genus Adansonia; species Adansonia madagascariensis. The sequence goes on along the minus strand of JBBYHL010183954.1, from coordinate 10,112 downwards.
TAAATCATAAAATAAATCTTGTAAAATCTACAAATCTTACTTTTAAATCCCTAATACTGGAGAAAAAGGTAAAGAGAGATGAAGTCCAACCATAGTGAGCAAGAAAACAAGAGAGAGATGAAGAGAGATTAAAAGAGAGATGGAGAAAGAATTAAATTTTATTGATATCAAATAGAAAACAGAAAAAGAGAGAGGGATGGAGAAGGAGTCAAAACGGATGGCTAAATTAAGACATTTAGCGACGTTTTTTAGCCAAACACCGTTATATAAAATAATTTAATGGCGTTTGTTTATAAACGCCACAAAATTATATTAAATACAGGCGATTTTACTTAAAGATACCGCTAATTAAAGAAATATAGTGGCGTTTAAAAATACAAATTGTGCTAATATCAACTATGTCATCTTTTTTTCGAATAGCGGGATAGTTTTGGGTGCCCAAAAACAATACCACAAATTATGAATAATAATTAGCGGCATTTTACTACTCAAAACACCACTAATATGAAGACATTAGCGGCATTTGTATAGAAACGTCATGAAATTTGTTTTTTTTATTTAAATACAATATTTAACGACAGGTTTTTAAAAAACGCTACGATAAAATGCCACTATAGCCCTAATTTGCTGTAGTGATTCTTTTCAAATGGGTTGGTTCCCTTAGTGAAGGGATTGGTTTTCCTAGTGAAGGGTTGAGTCTCTTAGTAAAGGTGATGGTTCTCTTAATGAAAAGGTTGGTTTCTTTTGTGAAGGGGTTGGTTCCTTTGATAAAAGAGTTGTTTCCCTTTGTGAAAAGAGGTTGGTTCTCTTAGTGAAGGGGGTTGCATTTATATATATGTACATTCAATTATAATCATATGTACATATAGTTATAGTTACATGTACATAATGTTACAGTGATATGTACATATTATTATAGTGATTATTTTTAAAGGGTTAGTTCCCTTAGTGAAGGGGTTGGTTTGCTTTGTGAAAAGTTTGATTACTTTATTGAAGGGGTTGGTTCTCTTTATGAAGTGGTTGATTACCTTAGTAAAAGGATTGGTTCTCTTTATGAAGGGGTCGGTTCCCTCTATGAAGGGATTGGTTCCCTTAATTATTGTGATAACATTATGTTATTGTAATATGTACATATTGTTATAGTCATATGTACATATAATTTTAGAGATGTATGTACATATAGGTCATATTTACCTTATTGTATTATCTCATTGCATTAATCTTAAAGCATTCATTTTTATGAAATAACACATAGTATTAACCCTTATTTCTTTTATACTTTGTAGAAACATATTGTTAGATCATTGTAAAGTTGAAATGATTCAATAAAGTACTAAAAAAGAGTATGATTTTAAAGGTTTTTAGCTTTAAATGAATTAATGCCTGAAGTTTACTCCAATTTATAAGGTTACATGCCTGATTCAAGAACTAATATATTGATCATGTGGTAACGTAGGTTTATGGCAACAATTATCAGGAGTTCATATATTTGGTTGACATCTGAGTTCTCAATGTCATCTACCACTATATAAAGTTTATGGCCAATGTATTTTCTCATGTATTTATGATTTTAAGGTTTTCATTTTACTTAATGTTTAATGTTTATAATTGTAATGGAATTTAAGTTTTACAATTATAATGGAGTTTTATAGTTGTTTCTTGGTTGTAATTTATCCATAATTGGAAATACTAGATTTTTTGCAATACCTAGTAAAAAAATCTATGCTAAAAGTCAATTCATCTATTTAAACTTATGCAATTTCCCTAAAAGTCAGTTCGTTTATGCTAGAGGGTTGGTTCATCTGTTAAAACTTTTGCATTTTTCCCGTAGGAGTTAGTTCTCACATATTTGTGATTTTAAAGTTGTCATTTTACTAAATGTTTAATGTTTATAGTTGTAACGGAATTTGAGTTTTACAATTGTAACGAAGTTTTATAGCTGTTTCTTGGTTGTAATTTATCCATAATTGGAAATACTAGATTTTTTGCAATACCTAGTAAAAAAAAATCTATGCTAAAAGTCAATTCATCTATCTAAACTTATGCAATTTTCCCTAAAAGTCAGTTTTTTTATGCTAAAGGATTGGTTCATCTCTTGAAACTTCTATATTTTACCCATAGGAGCTAGTTCTTTTATGCTAGTTCTTTTATGCATCTCTTGAAACCTTTTCATTTTCCCACAAGGGTCGGTTCCTTTATGCTGGGGGTCGGTTTATCTCCTTAAACTTGTGTAATTTTCCTTTAAAGAGTCAATTCTTTTATGCTAAAGGTTAGTTCATCTCCTTAAACTTGTGCTATTTTTCTATAAGGGATTGGTTCTTTTATGCTAGGGGTTCGATTCATCTCCTAAAACTTTTGCAATTTTTCCTTAAGGGGTTGATTCCTTGATGCTGGGGTCAGTTCATCTTTCTTAAATTAATGCATTATTGGCAAAATGAGTTGGTTCCTCTTTTCTAGGAGTCGATTGATCTCTTTAAATATAAGCAATTGATTCCTTTGTTAAAAGGGTCGATTTTCATTCTTAAATTCTTGAATTTTTGGCTTGCGGGGTTGATTCTTTTGGTTAAAGAGTTGGTTCTCTTTTTTTTTTTTAATTAATTTTTGAATTTTTGGTACCTCGCATTTTTTGCATAAAGACATATTTGCATTAAAGAAAGATTGCTCTTGTAAGCAATTTATAATACGTAAATGTATTTTTCTTTAGTCATAATAGATACATGAAAAACTCTAATTCAAAAAACAACTGAGTTTTCAACAATATTACAAATTCATTCCAACTATCAAGCTAAAGATTCATTATAAATACTATAACTAAACTTGCAAAGTAACCTAAACTGTAAACATTAAGGTTCGATTTCCATTACAACTATAACTCAAAAACTCGACTTTCCTTGACTTCCCTATGAGAAAACTCATGATCATAATGTCTTTGCTCTTCGTCACTTTGAAAACAAAAATCAAAGGGAGACAATGTCCAAGAATATTTTCTAATTTGAATGGGGCAAGTTTTATGGGTTTTTCGATTTAAAAGAAGATGCAAGAAATATCTATAAAAAATAAAATTCATCATTATACTGTTAAAAAAATATAAGAAACATATGAATATAGTAGACAAATTGAAACATTATATCACAGCTATGTAATATATTGTATTACTAATTACTGTTAACACTAAACATATCTTCTCTCTTTATGTATTTTGAAAATAAGCACGAACTATATGTTCATATTACTATAACAATATGTATAAATCACTATAACAATATTACATAACAATATAATACTATAACAATATGTACATATGACCATAATATTATTTATACATCATCATGTCTTATATAAATATCACAAATTCAACTCTTAAATCTAATTAATGACATCTCAAATCATTCAAGACTACTTAAAATAACAAGTTTACTAAGACAAATTTTAAGACGCAAGCCCATGTATATATATAAGTATAAAACTACGTACATATAAGATAGGTATATATCCATTCAACAAAAATATATGTACATTTTTATATTATGGCAAATTCAACTCTAAATCCAATTACAAATTCAACTTTATAAATATGCTGGGTTCTTATAGATTAACAAATCACAAGTAATCAAATCAAAACAATAACATAATGTATATATCACAATAAAAGATTTTACATATCATAGAACATCATAAGCATATGATTATAAATAATATGTACATTTCAAAATAACTAAGGGAACCAATCCCTTCACTCAAGGAACCAAACCCTTTACAAAGAGAAACCAGCCCTTTCATTAAGAGAAACCAACCTTTTTACTAAGAGAACCAATCCTTCACTAAAGGAACCAACCCCTTCACAGAAAATTACTATATCAATATGTATACATCATTGTAACATTATGTACATATGAATATAACCATTTGTGTATATGACTATAATAATATGTGCACATGACTATAACTAAATATACATATAACTATAAATGAACCAACCATTTCTCATTAAGGAAACCAATCCTTTCACTAAGGAAACCAACTCCTACACAAAAGGAACTAAGCCTTTCACAGAGGAACCAACTTTTCACTAAGAGAACCAACCTCTTCACGAAGAATCACTATAACAATATGTATATATCACTATAAACTTATGTACATATGACTATAACAATTTGTACATATGACTATAATTGAATGTACATATAACTATAAATGAACCAACCCTTTCACTAACAGAACTACCCTTTACAAAGGGAACCAACCCCTTCACCAGCAGAACCAACCTTTCACTAAAAGAACTAACCTTTTCACTAAAGGAACCAACTTATTCACAAAGAATCACTATAATAGAATATGCATGTCACTGTGACATTATATATATATGACTATAACTGTATATACATATCACTATAATTGTATGTATATATGACTATAATAGCATGTAAATATCACTATAACTAATCATTTAAAAATTTTAAAGTATTTTGATTATTATCTCCATCCCCACCATATGTAAACATGGCATTTTTGAACTCTATTATTAACAAAGGTAACTCTAATAAATCAAATTCAAATAGTAAAAAAAGTGACAATAATTCTACTAATAAAGGAGATACAAATATTTTAATCAATTTTCAATAAAAAAAATTCCAAAATCCATATGTAAATATTTCTTTTCCTTTTATGTTCACATACATTAAACATCCATATTTGAAATCTTAACTATTTTATCTTTTATTTACTCTCTTATATAAATATATAAAAAATCAAAGTTTTTGGCAAAAAAGGTAATTGTTTTCTGTGGATGGCCTATATTATTGACGTGTGGACTGTTTTGAAAAATTATCATATTTCCTTAAACAAATGCATTTTATTTTATTTGAATTAATTTTAAAAAATAAATTATTTATGTTTATTCTATTATTATTTACATTAAATTCTCAATTAAATTCATATATAAGGTATAATACGTTCATTAACAAATGTCATTAATTTGATATCTTTATAATTCAAATATTAATTTATTTATAAAAATTTATACCCAAACGCTTCTAATTAATCTAAGCCATATATTTATGGTTAAAAATTAAAACATATGTAGCTGACTTTGTTTATTCATGAGAAGTTTATATTGATTGTATATATTTAGTAAACTTGATTTATTTCCATTTGTTAATTTATTGAAAAAATGGATTGCCATAGTCCCTTAATTATAGGTATTTTGTGGGCAATTGCAAAATTAATATTATTTATAGATTTATTTTTTCAATTTTAACAATCAAATATCTTTCACTATGGTTGAAAAAACCAGACCGACCTTGCCTATTGAACTGGTTGAACCGATAAACAAAGGTCTATTCAGTTTGTAGCTGTATAAAGAACTAAATTTTAATTTAATTAACCTAAAACTGATTTAATCATTAAAAATTGCTGAAAACCATTAGAAAACCTTAAAAACTTATTTTTTAATATTTTTTTAAAAATTTTTCTATATTTGATGAGATTTTAAGCTATAATTTCTTAAAATTATACTAAAGACTAGACCAATATATCAAATGCATATTTTTGTTAATAATTTAGTATATTTAATATTTATTTAACATTTAAATTCTTTTAAAAAATATTTAAAATCATATTTAAATGAACTGATTGGTTCAACTGGGAATTGAAGGTCACGCTAAATTGACCTCTGGTCCAGTTTTTTCTATTAGTGTATGCCTTTGAACCAACTAGATTGGGCCATGAGATATACAGTCAATTAATGAATACCAATTACTAGCTCCAGTAACATAAGATTTTCCTTCATATTAATGGCATGATTGATTATCATGAAACCAATAATTGGATGAACGCCATGAAACTTAAAAGGTCTTGCAAAAGAATGGAAAAAAAGTTGCAATTATGAGATCTTTACACATTAAAGCCAAGTTCCTCAAAACGTTTATTGTGATCATATTGTCAAGATAGGGTATTGATAATGCTCAAAGACTAGCACATGTTATGTCTTCTTACTTATGAAGTTAGTAATCGACCTCATAGCTTAAAGTACGTTAGATACCTAGGATGGCATGTGGGTTTTTTTTTGGTGAAAGGAAGTTCATTGAACATGGCTTGCATGAGAACTCCACCTACTATTAGTCACTTAAGCATCTATGGAATATGTTTTTATGTGCCAATTGTGTATAATTATCTTTGTTTTTTTTATAACAAGTCATCTTGCATAAGGAATGCCATACTTTGATTTCATTGCAAAGTGGTTCACTTTGATGGTGCTAGAGGTAGGGTGATTTTGGGTATGACATGAAGCATATGAAGATGGTTGAGTGATCCAAAGAGGATTCACCAGTTCTAGTGACATCGAAGATGTATCCTGTTTGTTATTAACTACGGTAAATTGAATTAAAACTTAGGCCAAAGCACAATGAATTATGAGGATTCATTTCTCCTAGATTCATGACCATTAACCATGAGTAGTAAGATTAACATGGTTTGAAGCATGAGCAGACATTGTACCATGTTAATGCTTATTCGGGGATATTTGGTGAAAGGATTGTATTACACCAGAGGTGAATTCTGGCAGTTCTTAACTATGGTTAATTAGATTAAAATCTTAGGCCAAAGCATAATGAATTATGAGGAATCATTTTTCATAGATTCATGATCATTAACCATGAGTTGTAAGACGAACATGGTTTGAAGCATAAGTAGACATTGTACCATGCTTGTGCTCATTTTGTGTTATTTGGTGAAAGAATTGTATTACATTGATAGATTGGTTACTGAAAGGTTTCGATGAGGTCACAATAGATTGCTAGGTCCCACAATTGATCTATGAACATAGTTAATAAGATTAATTATGCTAATTACCAAAATGTTGGGAACCTAATATATCACACACAATAAGATAGATTTGTTGAATTAAATCCAGCATATAATTAAGTATGACTTAATTAAAGAAAAGTTTAATAAAGAGGAATTAATTGAATTAGTTCAATTAAGAACTATTTAAGACATAAATTAAGTTTGTGAAATCTAATTTGAGATGTCTTAATGTGGCAATAAAAATAAGAATGTCTTATTGAGATGATGTCTGGCTATCTTTATTTCTTATTTGTTTATGTTTTTATTTATTTATTTAATTGTTTCTCACCATACTAAAATTTCATCCTCCAATGTTTGTGCTTAAAATCCTGCTTAAAGAGTTTACGCTATTAAATAGATTTTAATTAATTGTGTTACTGATAACTAAAAGATCTCCACTATCTTTGGTAAGAAAAGGTAATTTTCATACGATAGTCTAAATTTTTGAGTATCTTATATTTCGACATATGCACTTATTTTAATACATAGTTATCAATTTATATTCAAGCATTTAATTAAATCAATATCAATCATCACCTTAATTATCTTTTGATAATCATAATTTTAAGCTAATATTATTCTCTGAATTCTATATATATTATTTTGAGTTTAATTTTTTCAACTATCGTAAATTAAATTGTATATGTAATCTTTATTTTTAGCAATCTTTAATTACTTTTGGTCTTACTTTCGTTCTATATTAATTAAATTGAAGGTAAAAATTGTACATTATCACTAATATTCATTTGTTATTCCATATTTATTTATTTGCCTTCTACAAATAAATTACAATTCAATTACTTTACGTTACTTGTAATTTAATTTCTAAATTTTAAAGATCTAACTTCAACATTATAAATAGAATTTGCTTTGATGTATTGTAGTACAAGGTTTGATGGTTAGTTAGCTCTTCAAGTATTTGTATGTATTATTTTTTAAAATTTAAATTTATATATTTTTATGATTTTTTTACTTCGATTAGAGCAATTATTTGTTATGCTTTTTTAAAATTGTGTGTGGGCATTTTAAAATTGAAACTTATATTTGTCTTCAATTAATATACATAGAAAACAAACTAATTTCAAATATTTTCTTTCCATCTTTATAATTTTCATTTAATAGTTCTTTTTAAAACAAATATCTCTTATAAATAAAAGTTTTTGAAGGTTTATAGAAAGTGCACCATTTTAAGGGCATGTAAACCTATTAAATGATGGCATATCAATTACCATTCATTAAAAATATATTAAAACAAAATTTTTTACCTATTAACTATTTGATTAGCCTGATATATTATTCAAATAAGAAACTTTTATAATTTGAAAATAGTAAAATAATTGAAAATTTTCATTGGTTTTTGTTCTTTTAATGTGTATGACGTAAAATATTAAACAACCATTACTTACAAATTATTCATACGCCAACTATTCATACTTACGATTTACGTTTTACTTAAACTAAATACTTCTAATCTTAACCTTAGAAATAGGATGCCTCGCTACATAAAAAAAATACGTATTGTATTTGTTGTTTCGTAGGCTTTTAGTAATTGATGGAGATTACAATTGTATGCATTTTTTATCTTTTATTTTGTTATTATCTCATCTCTATTATGATTATTCTTATTACTCATATATAGTTATTGTTGGTTTGCCAATATAAGGTATTTTTTCTTATTATGTTTACTCTTATGAAGATCTTTTAAGTACAATATTTGTAAGTACAATTTACAATTAAGTTGTTAGAAATTTTGTTTTTATTCCCAAACGAAAAGCCAATCTAATTAATTATACAAATAAATTGCAAGTAAATGGGTTTTGGTGGCTTAAGAGCTTCATTACTGCATGTGTTAACTTTGAACTTGATGCTACTGATTTTTACTTTGCTCTAAGTGCTTTTTTGTAGCAAATGAGGATATTTGTTTATGGCCTTATCAACAACTTAATGTTTTAGTAGTAACTGTTACAATATCTTGTAGTCAACTACTAGCTGTCAATCAACAGCTAATAACCATTGTAATTAGCATAATATTAGGGATTCTTTCTTAGTTTAGTATACTTCAATTTGTATAAATTTCTCATTATATATGTGAATACACACACAAAAGAATAGAGATCTTTCTCTCGTATCTCGTATTTTTCTTGCTAATTTACAGTAACAATTTTTCATTCTTGATTTTTTTTGTGTGTTTAACACATAATTTGAAAGGTTTATAATTCCTTATCTTACTATCAAAATTTTCTCCTATATTTGTATAATTTTAATATAATGATTGTGACTTTGTTGGACCATATTGAATTTTTTTTTCTACTTTTGCATACAATCTTTTTTGCCTTTTTGTTTTTGAAAGTTAATTATGTGCAGATATTTTAAAGAAGCAACGTTTTAAAAATATATATTATAAATGGATTTGCATTTCCATATTATATATTACTAAAAATATATATATGTTTACAAAAAATATGACATTATAAGTGTCCCTTAATAAAAAAAAATTAACTTTATTCATATATTATATAAATGCTTTGATTGGATTGAGTATTCCCAGCATAAGATTTTAAAACTAGTTAAGATTAATAATGGGACACAGATCATCTCATTACTACAGACTGCGTTTAAGAGAACTAAGTTAATTTTAAAATTTTTCGAAGATATATAGGTCGTTCACTATTTTTGTTTTTCAAATTGTACTTTGTTATATACTATATATATTATATAAACTAGTTTAAATTATATATAAAAAATTATAAATTCTACTATGATTAATAAACTTTATTAATTATATCATTTTATTTTATTTAATTATATATTTATAGCTGTTATTAATTAAAAGAAAACATAAAAATATTAAATTCTTATACCAAAAAAAAAAAATCTCATCAACTTTGGACTATGTTAAAATCCCAATAGTTGTGTTAATTAATTCTCATTTAACATAAATTGGTCATAATATATTATATATCATATTTAGCATGGACCAACATTAATATAAGATTTTGTAAAAATTATATGTACTAAGTAATGGTTAAATTTTTCTTTAAATATATTTATATTTTTAAATTAATGAGAGTGCATAATATTTTTTTTTAAATAGTTGCTTCCAGGCAAAAAATAAATTTTTTGAATATAAAAATGAAGATAACAACCCATTAATATTATTAAATTACAATTAACAATTAAGTTTAGATTACAAAGTTTTCATGCTTGGAAACCAACTTAGTTGAAGATATGATTTGACAATACTAACTCAAAATATATTAAAATTAACT
>JBBYHL010183627.1:0-28931 GCA_038381835.1 Adansonia madagascariensis | reverse complement strand
ATTTAGGGAAGTTTCCTTTTTTAGTACTTAGAGAATTTGTATATAAAGGAATATAGGCCTGTATCAAATTAATTCATAAGAAGAAAAAAATTCATATTATTTTTCTTCAACACATAAACAGAATGGAAGAGCTTTTAATTTGGAGATTAAAAGACATAGGCTCCCTTCGGAACCCCGTTTATTACCAGTGGGGGTGGGGAGAGGGGTTAGGGATGCTGCACAAACAATTTGTCTAATGTCTTGGGTCCAATGAAAAATCACAACAATGGGATTTTTTTCCCCGTTTATACCCTCATTTTTCATCATTAATTTTATAGTTTACCCTTGTATCTACAACATAGGACAAGAATATCCTGCACATTATCTTTGTTACATTTTTGGCCAATTTTTTTCCTTTTTAGAATATTTTTTTTACCTTATTTTTTTAATATTTTTATTTATAATATCTTTGAAAATTTTAATAATTTATTGTTATTTCATTTTGTTCAGATAATATTCAATATTTTATTTATACTACATAAATACATAATATATATTTATAAATATAATTAATTACATGAAATTAATTAATAGAATTCATTACATATGCTAAAAATATATTATACACAAATTTTAACCTAATGCCTTTCACGTTATTTTCTCTTCTCACCATAATTCACTTCACCACCATTGATGCTTTTGCATACAAACACATATCTCATCACTAACCACATGCTACAGTATCTAATCCCATAGCTACAATAACTAATCTCACCACCCCACACTGTTTTCAATCTTACTTGAACCAAACTCACCTCCCATCCAAATGGACTCTTAAGACTTAAATGGGATAACTCATCCAAAGAAACTTGCTATGCTACTTAAACAATGCACAACTCAAAAACCTTTGAAAAAATAAAATAGGAAAAGGGGATTGGAGAAGCTCATTACCTGCAGTGCAAGGCTTAATCCACCATTCTCTTCTAGATCAAAATACAATAACTGCATAAAACCAACCAATTACTAAAACGATGGGTAATTATTCATGTCAGAAATGGCAAAAGGAATATGCTTTATTTTTTCATATCTCCCAGTAAATCAGACAATTAGTAAAGTTTAAATATTTGTATTTCAAAATATTTTCATGGGTCCAATAAATTTGCTTATTTATCTCAAGAAACTAGGTCGTTCGTAGCAATCCAAACACCAAAAATTTAGGAGCAAAACATATTATAAGGATGATAAAAGCATAAAATATTTTAATTCAAGAGTTCCAATAGAACTCAAATGAAACAACGCAAAAGCACTCTAGCAGATCTGCTTACCTAATTTAGATACACCAAAGTAGTGACACTTAAATCAATATAAAAGGTAAAGCTACAAAAGAGCTTTGCCCTAACCCACAAATCAAAACTATCTAGAAAGAAAAACAACCGCATGCCCCAATAAAATTATCACAAAATGTTGCTTTTGTCTATTCTTTATGACTTAACTAAGGACCATACATTGACCAGAAAAAAGAGATGAAACACCAGCTTCCAGTATCAATCCTCTGTGACTTATACTAAGGGCTTCAAGGACTCTGGATTCAAACAATTCTTATATCAATTCTTTTATGGTGGGGAAGTAAGGGAACCTCTCTTAAATGTTCTGATGGGAAGTAAAGAAATGTCCTCTCACTATTTAAATTCCTATCCTTAAATAAAAGAAAAAAAAAATTGGACCTACTTAATATTTACTATTAAACACATATTGCAAAAGGTTCAAAAGGGATACAGTTTAAGTTTTGTTTCTTTAGTATGAAAAAATGAAATGAACCACAGATTCTATCAACACAACCCCGACCCCACCCCCACCCCCCAAAAAAAAAAAAAGGAAAAAGAAAGAAAAACTAGTTTGCAGATGCAGATAATGTTGAATCCAGAAGTTTCTAGCTCATTATTTACCCACCTTGAACTTGCTTTTGTCAAATGATTGCACTCGACAAACAAACCCATCCCTTGCTTCCTCTTCTGTTATTGAGACAAAGTAGAAGTGAGCACATTGTTTTTCAACCTGTTAGAGGGGCAACAAAATCAGTGGCTGCATAAAAATTAATAAAAAGTATAGCAAAGAACAGGAAAATAATTATCTCACCTTCCTAGAAACAGGTTGCCCCAACGGAAGTGGGCGAATAGTGACCACACCATTAAGTGCCTCCTCCAAAACAGTTGCAGATACGGTTGTCTTAATTGGCACACCAAGTTTACTATTTACAGACCCCAAAATAGTTAAAATTGTACCCAATGCATAGTACTCATAAAGGCATGGAAACAATGGAACATGTTAAATAACATAAAATGTGAGGAGTAACCTAAAGAGTGCAGCAAACATGGTGTTCACAGTCCCCAAACTTGAAAGATCTAGCTCCAATTCTTGGTTGTCAGCTTCAACAGCCTATTCAAAGGAAAGAACATCATGATCAACGATTTCATGCTTCATCAATAAAATCATTTTTGGTGCTGCACAATGGATTGTTAACAAGTGGAAGTGTGGAAAAACTGGATTCTTTACAGCCTCCACGTACAGCATAAATGAAGGTAACAGTAAGAAAATCACAAATAACCATCGGCCTAAGAATACTTTGGAAAATTAGGTGCATGCGTGTATGTCTCACCTCAAAACCAGCTGTGTCATACTGGCGTCTTTTATCTGGATCGGACAAGATATTATAAGAAAATGTCACCTCCTTGAACATATCAGCTGCAACAGGATCATTTCCATTCTTATCAGGATGATACCTGAAATAGCACGAGATTAGCATCCATAACAGCTAAGCCACATGATAAAGCAAGAGTATAACCAGAACATTAATTGCAGAATAACAAGAGATATATAACGTTAAAAAAAAAATGAGTCCACTATCTTGAAAGTAGTCAATTCCCTACACCATATCTATGTCCTAAATCACATTTTTCATTTCTCATAAAATGTCGCTGGAAAGAAGTATTATCAGGACAAATAATACATTCTTTGGATTCATGTTGGAAACAAGCTCTTTCCAATGTGCAGGCATTACCTTTGTCCTCTGGGTGCTATAGCTATAGTTTACCTGTTGTTTGACCAGTCTTCCGGAAACCTAACCAGTCATTCACAGCCAGTGCTATTGTTTTTCAAACTCCCCATCCACTCGCAAGTATCGGACACCTACACGAAATCTTGTATCTAACTGGCAAATACCCACATAAAAAATCTGATGTTTGGCTAAGTCCTTGACAGCTACTTGCACTTTGCTGATACAATGACTATCCTACACGCTACCAATAGGAGAGTAAACCATCAAAACGAACCCTAGTTCGTAAAGCTTCAATTATCATTCCCAAATGGCCTTCCCAGTTCAAATCCTCAATTCTTATTCTGCTACTGTACTCCATGTATGCATGTGATTTTAACATATAACTAACCATAATTATCACTATGCTCAATTAGTGAGCCCTGATCTATTCTACAGTAACCACTAAAAACTTCAATTAAAAAAGAGAATTCAAATATTTCAAAACTTGTTAACTAGTAAAAAAAAACAAAAGTAGAAAAAGAAAAATTGAACATACTTGAGAGCCATTTTCCGGTACGCGCTCTTAATTTCCTGATCCGTAGAGTTCCTCAAGACCCCAAGCACCTCGTAGGGATCTCGACGAACTTGCTTTGCCATGCTTTCGTTATTCTCCGACTTGGATCTATGCTGCGGCATTTTCCACAAAGACCACCAAAAAGAACTAAACCAGAATTTTTCTTCTCCTTCTTGTTTTTCCTCTCAGAAACCCTAGAAACCCAAACCTTCAACTAAATTCCAAAAAGAAATGAAAATTATTTTCCGTATCTTTCCATCTCAATTCAACGAACTACAACATTCTGGGGTTTAGGAAGGAAAAGAAAAAAAATAAGAAAACAATAATTTCAGGAGCATTCAGAAGGGGAGACAGCAAGAGTAGATCCCATGGGACCTCAAAGCTGGAGCTTCCGAGGAGAAAGAGAGAGAAACGGACAAAACAAAGAGACGAAAAATTGGAGGGGAAATTAGGTGTAATCGTACTAATATGTATTTTTTTGTTATTTTTATTTGTAATTTTTGTTGTTTAAAAGTTTTTCAAAATAAACTTGGATGCGGTTTTCATCTAACCGGCGCCGTTGTGCGCATTGCGCTATATGCTTGCTCCTTCTCCCCTGATAAGGCATCCGAGGCGCACGTGATCAGGTTAAGCTGGAGGGGTGCGCTGTGCGCATAATGTGCTTTGGAGACGATAATAAAAGGCGGGATTGTTTCTATCATTTTTTATTGTTTGTTTTCAAAATGATGGGAAACGAAAACTCTGCGAGCTTTGACTTGATTGCCTAATCAAAGCCGAAAAGGTTACCAAATTTCAATTAATGGACCCCTTCACTCACATCTTGATCAGTTTATTTGTACAGGATTTCACTCTTCGTTTTTAGTACATTCTCTAATGTTAATTAAATTATTATATTATTATAGTAAATGTACTAAATGACATATTTTGGTATTATCATCAATGTTTCATGCAATATAATAATTTAAATCTATACTTCATATGTTGAAGATAAAAACAACAGTAACTGTAAGTCATAATTAGTAAGATTGACTTCATATTTTTATTTACTATAAATTTCTTTTTTCTTTTTCTTCGTCGTTTCCTTTTATAAATTATACCAATGAGAGAAAACTGGCAAAGCTCTACAAGGCCAAAAATTTTCCCTTTTTACAATTTTCGGACTCATTAAACTAATGCTTTAGTTGATCGCTGTAAATGGCTATTAATGTTGGAAAATTTGTGCCCTTTTTTTTTTTTTACAAATGCCAATAATAGAATATATTATGTGAATACAAATGTAGTGGTCATAATAAGACAAAATATAAAATAATTATTAAAAATATTAATGAAGAATATATTAATAAATTATTTATATATTTTTTAAATAATATTGAAAATTTTAATACATATTCTCTTATATATTTATTTAAATATTTTAATTAGTTATATAATTATTTTATAATTATATAAATTTTATTATATTATATTAAATAAAATATATATTTAAAAATTTTAAAAATATATATATTAAAAATAAACAAAAATTGAAAAGAAAAAGGTCAAGATCCAATTTGTCCACCAGCATAGGTGCACCCCAGCTACATTTCAAATGCACCCTTAAAGTACAATTGACATCATTACCCCCTCCCTCCTCCCTTGCTTTCCTCTTGGATGTTACTTCAAATGAGCCCTTAGTTGAAAGCCGGAACGATGGACAAAGTATCTCTTTCCTACACTGTTATTATATAAAATTGGTTCCTTGTTACTAAAAATTAGATTTGTCCGATAAAAATTGTTTAGCTTCATATACGTTGGTATGTGTTTGTTCCATCTAAGATTCCATACTAAGAGCAGTGGCTGCTTCTTCCTCTGTTTTTAGATCTTGGCAATCATGTTCTCAGACGTATAGGGTTACCTAACTTATCCTCCTATCCACGTACTTAGGACTTCCCAGAAGGACTTGTCTTCAAAGCCGTCAAGATTCTGAACAAAATATTGTTTGTTTTCAGGGAAATTCAAAAAAGAAAATCATAAAGGAAAATAGAAAATTAATTTTATCTGGCTTAACCACTCCATATAGCTGTCTAAACTAGTAGTGAATGTATATATATATATATATATATATATATATATAGAACTCTCTTAAAATTTAATAAAAATACACTTATTTTTATAGTTTGAGAAGTGCTTACTTGTCCCTTATGTTTGATATAAATACATTTATCACTGAGGTTTATTTATTACAGGGATTTAAAAAAAATAAAAATTTACCTTTTGGTAATTATTTATTATTCTATATGTTTGTGTTTTTTCATTCTTTTTTGTCTAAGACTTTTTTAACTAAAAAATGATGAAAATTTAATTAGTTTTACAGTTATTTTTAATTACTATTAAATTGAATTCTAATTAATTATATTCTAATGCAAGTACATGTTAAATATATTATACTTATCTTTAATTCAATATATTAACTAGAGATGAATGCATTTTTTTATTTGAAATAAATGAATAAAATTATTTTAGAAGTTTAGTATTGAATAAAACCAAAAAAAAAAGAAAAAAAATGCAGAAAAAAGAAAAATAAATAAATGAGGGTACTTAATATTTAAAGAAAAATTTAAACAACTATACATTTGATTAATGAAATCCTAGCATTAATTTTATTTTTTAGATAGGTAAAATATATTCAAGTTAATATATGTAAGTTTATTTTTAATAAAATCTCTTCGATGAAAATTTTATTTTCTTTTTTCTTCTCCTTTATTTCTCTTTATATCTTTTTTTAATCAAATTTTGTGCAACTAAATGTTAAATATTTTGAATATATCTTTAATTTAATTATATATTAACTTTAAGATGAAGTAATTTATTAATTTTTATTTAAAATTAATTAATTAAAATTATTTTAGAGAATTTTAATGATTAAAAATTAATTAAAGAAAAAAAGAAAAATAAAAATTAAGAAAAATAAATAAAATGAGGATAATTTTAATATTTAAAGTAAAATTTGAACAAATACTAGTTTGATTAATGAAATCTTAACATTAGTTATTTTTGTAGAGAAATAAAAATGTGATCTTCTAACTAATAGAGGTCAATTTATTTTCAATAAAATCTCATTGATGGTAGTTATATTTTTATTCTCTTTTATTTTTAGCCTTTTTATTTTTTATTTTAATAAAATTCTTTTCCATTAAAACCTTTTTAAATATTTTAAATAAAAAATCAATTAATTCATCTCAAAGTTAATACGTAAATCAATTAAAGAGAAGTTTCAAATTAAAATTTTATTTGAATTAGAATATAATTCAGTTATAATTTAATTTTTACATACAACTAAACATAATTTTAAACTAATCAAATTCTCATTATTTTGTAATTAAAAAATATGAGTAAAAAATAAATAGAAATAAATAGATGTTAATGTATTTTTCTTGAAACCTCAGATATTACAAATTATAAAGATAAATGTATTTTCTCTAAAACCTCAAGAGTTTGTGTATTTTTATCCAAAATATATATTTTTTAAATGAGAAGGGAACATTGATAGAAGTCTTCTAGTTGTTGGACTAACTGGATGAAATCTAATACATGCAGATGAGCATCATCTTTCAGAGGTGGTGTTAAGTCCTTATCACCATTGGAAAAAGAAAGCATCCAACTGAGGTATTTACCCAGTTACTAAAGACCCCCCCTTCCCGCCGGTGCCTGTGATAAAATTGCAACCACAGCTTAAACAGTCATTGTCACCAATTTGGTTTTTTTTTTTTTTTTTTTTTTTTTTTCATTTTGGCCAACAACTTAATTTTTTTAGGCAAATAGCAATTGTTGAGGATATTATCTATGATTTTTCAAATGGAGAAATGGAAGGAAAGTTGGCAGCTTTTGCTTCGTTCAACGCTGCCCAAAAAAAAAAAATCATTGATATGGTATAGAATTCCATTCCAATTATTGTTGAATTATTATTAAGTTTTGGTTTTTTTTGGGTTTTATTACTTGAATCCCAGGATTTGTTAAGAGTGGGAAAGGAAGGGTGATTTAACACCTACAAATCACTGTATGAACTGAATTCATTGTCTTTCATTATAGAGACAAAGATACATCAACCTTTGTTGTCTTTCTTAGCTTAAAATAAAGGTTCTGCTAATTTATTAAACTAGTATTACTAGTATAAGATTGTTTTTAGGAGATGTTGAGTTGGCAACTTGGCATATAATGATTGACACAGAAGTGATAAATGAAATATATGATAATACTCTGGTAGAAGACCAAAAATGGCCAAATGAATCACAAAACCAAACAAAATATTCAATGTACTTGGTCCAGCAACTGACACTATGGGTCAGTACCTTAATATGACAGCCCAAATAAAATAAATTAACAAGGTGGGGTATCCACGACCCAAGTGTGCTTTTCCCAATTTCCTAATGGCCAACCTTTGGGTTCAACTACAAGCAAAAGCCCAAACGTTAAGTACAAAGTCCCACTTAAATATGGGATCCAAACATCCAAAATTTCTTTGTCTGTGTAAGAGCTCAGAAACCCATGCTTTAGGTTCAAAGGCCCCCAGACCACATAGACACATGGGAGCCCAAAATTTCTGTTCCGTTTTTGTTAACTTCATATTTTAAAATTACTAGATTCATGTATACGGGTGAAAAAAATAGTTTAAAATAAAAAAATAATATGAAAAATATTTTAGAAGAAAAGTAGAAGTTAAATATGATAGTTTTTGATAAAGAGGCAGTTTATTAAGAAAAGAAGGGGTAGTTTTTGAAATATAAAATTATATAACTAACCCTAATATATTATTTTAATTGAGTTTAAGGATTTTTTAATTAATTAAGTTAAATCACACCAAACTCAGGTGATCTTTTTATAATTACTAGAATTTGAGCACACCCACCATGCGGATGGAAAGATGATATCTTTTTAAAAAATATTATTATAAGAAATAAATAAATAAATATGTAAAAAATATATATGTATTTTTTTAAAAGTGAGTAGTTATTTTAAAAGTAAAATGATTGAGTAATTTTTTAAATTTAAGTAGTTTTTATGAAGTAGGAAGTTTTTAAGAAAAGGTGAATGGTTGAGAAAAAATAAGTAAAAAAAAAAGTTATTCTTTAAAAGAAAATTAATAAGTAGTTTTTAAAATAAAAAAAAAAGGACATAATTCCTTAAATTTATATTATTGTTAATGTTTATAAATGTTTTTAAATAATTTTAATGACTAAGTTGGTATCTGGTTAACACATGATACCAACTCAATCACTCTTTTTATATTAGTGAAGATTATAGATTTCCTTCATTAGATTTTATATTTTTCGCTAGTAGCAAAATTTTTTAGCTTTAAATTTAGCTATTTATGATCTAAAAACTTCATTGACAATGTGTTAGATAATTTTTCTATATACTTAAGGTATGTTTTGAGTTAGAATTTTTTTGTTGAAATTTTTTACTAATCCTAAAAGTGTGTTAATTTTTTAACCCTGCATATGAAACTAAATATTAGATCATTTCTAATTAGAAAAAAATAAAAACTTTTACAAACAAAATTTGCTTGAAAATCTTTGGAAGGACTAATGTTAGAAATGAAAGATCAATGGTAAGGAAAGCTAGAACAATCGGTGTTGTAGCAAAATTATTTGTAAAAGAAAGGAAATTGGCCATATTAAAATTATCTTATGGAAAGGTTGATTAAGATCTAAAAACTTTTCAGCAATGGTTGGAGAAGTGTAGAATCTTGAGATGAACCAAAAGTTTAGGTAGAGTCAAATGTCATCAAAGGATTGGAAATTCCGTTTTAGTAAAGCTTGAATGGGAAAGCAATTAAACATTTTGATGAGGCATATGGAAAACAAACATTTTTAGGATATATTTTATGAGTAATTCATATTCTATTTTCATTGATTGGTGGAATTAGGGCTGAGGTCTCTTGCATTATTAGGTCCAAAATGTTATAGAAGTTTGGAATTTTTATCTTTATGCTTGACAGAACATATAAACTTAAAAGCAAAGGTTGAAGTTTTTTCCTTTATGTGGAGGAAGCTTTAAACAAATTATGTAATCAATCGAATATATGTTGTAGATTAGTTTGCGTTTATTGAATTTAGTTATTCAATTTATCATTTTTTGTTTGAATTCTAAAAATTTTTATTCAAAATAAAAAAAAAAGTAGAAACAAATGTTTGAAATTGAACTATTGTTGACTTTTACCATATTTTGTTAAAAGTTCATTATTAAAGTAACACCCATGTTTGAAACACAAAACCTAAGGTTTAAATCAACAACAATCAATTGCAATGCCTTTCAAGGAGACCTTCCAATAGTGTGCATTCGACAATTTCTTTCCCTCCATATATGGCAGATCTAATAGTCTTGATGAATGTCATAATGATGTTGGAAAGCTTGAACAAACATTTTTGTTGTTCGAGAGGATCATTAGTTAGAACTTTTGGGGTTGCAAACTATAATTTTGAGTGTAAATAACACAATGTAAGTCCACTTGTATGTTCTTCCTCTAGGAGAATTCGTTATTTAAGGAATTAAAGCCTTAAATTCAAGATAAATTTATTGTTGAAATTTACAATAGTTTTCTTTCGTTCATTCTTTCTTTAAGGCATGCTTATAAAATATAGACTATATTTAATAGATTTATATTTGATGCACTAACAATTGATTAAAATAAATTTATCTATACTTATTCTTAAAAATTTTTAATGAGATAGCAGTATCCAATTCATTAACAGTATATTAAGTGCATAAAAAATAAACTCATTTTTACCATTGCTATTGCTAAGCAATACAAATGGTTATAATTGTCTTGAATGGTCCATTTGTAGCAATTTGATGAATGTTATTGTGAATTTTGATATAATGCATGCAATATAGAACAAGATTAGTCTCCCTTAAGTATTTAATTAAATAAATTTCATATTGTGACCATTTTTGCCTTAATTGTTTTGTTGATGGATATATGCATATTTGCCGATATATTCGTAAGCAACCAACTTGATTTAAAAGGCTTTGCTTGGGTGCAAAACTAAGATCTTCTTATTTAATAAGAATATCTTGCTCTAGTTAACTTAATCATCTTTCTTTTTAACCTTTTTTTTTTCTTGTATCAATGTTTTCGACTTTTTTGATGCTACAGATAGTATATGATCATGCTGTTTTAAGCTGCATGAAGAAGAAATCATAGACAAGAGGATGAAGATCATCCAAGGCATGACATTGGGTGATTGACTGTGTTGAGTGATTTGTAATTTTTAATTTATTCCCATATTTTTGTTTTTGTTCTTGCACCCTTTTTTTGTGTCTGTAGCAGGTGAAAAATGATGATAAAATTTTCATATTTGTTTTTGTTATGTGACTTTTATTAAAGCTCAAGTAATGTGATTTGTAGTAAACTTTCTATTAATGTTTATAACAAGAACATTATTTAAAGTGAATACTGTATAGGTGTGTTCTTGCAGACACCTAATTTTGTTCGAGTTCTTTTTTAACAAATCTTATCCAATAAAAAAAATCTTAGATGAAATGCACTCATTTCTCATTCTAGACCAATTTTCGATATCTTAGGGCTTAATTGGATGATAACAAAATAAAATAATAAGAATAAAAAAAAGGGGACAACCGCTAAAAGTTAGGTCACCAAGCGCTATAGGTGACACAGTGCCATGCGAAAAATTTTCTGGGGGAAGGTTTAATTCAGACAAGCATAGATCGGTCCCCCATTATTTCTAGTTGTGGTAAGGAGTTTGGACAGCCAAAGATGCGTAAGAGTCACATCTTTGCATACATATATCAATACATAGCCTTTGTGTATCGATACAAGACCTCTATGTCATCAAAATTCAAAAATCCACTATTTGTATCGATATAAGGGGCCATATATTGATACAAATGTTTAATTTTTCGATACATTTGCACTTGTATTGATATAGGGTTATGTCATAGATAAAATCATGATTTTTGGTCAAAATGTATTGATACACAAATGGGAGTATCGATATAGACCTCTATCTATCAATACATAGATTTGGGCAACATTTGCTCTTTGAATTGATATAAAATACTTTCAATCGATTCAGACAGGCAAATTTGCCCAATTCGTGGCATTTTTCAACTTCTATACCATTGATCCAAAACTTTGATTTAGCCATATTTTTTGTACCAAAAATCATCCAAAGTCATACCAGGCCTCAGCAACTGGACTTGTAATTGGATTAATTAAAATTTTGAGGCTCAAATAGCTATGCCAAAAGACATTTTCATGATTTAATTCAATTTATTAAAAGGCAATATTGATCTTTTTCATTGCTTAGTGCTTAAAGTGGCCTTGATCCACTGTTTTTGCTGAACAAACCAATGAATATAAGTGGTAACTGAGCATGGTACCTTGTCTTCATATGAGGTACATGCACTAAAACCTCAAAATGCCCTTGCTTTTTGTCTTCACCATTCACATGGTCATATAAGGCTAACATTTAACAAACACACATTCTCAACTTAAACTCTCACTTTCACACATTCTCTCTACACATAACAGCCTTCAAAAAACTTAAAACATTCCCATTTTCATTGTTATCCATATCACCCCTAAAAAACACCTCAAAAAGACCATTTTAAGCTACTTTTACTTGTTTTTCTTGTTACTAACTCATAGCAAAAAAGAGAAAACTTCAAAGGTAACATCTTTGGCTGGAAAAAACTCATCTTTTGGGAGAAAACGTTGTTGGAATTCTTGTTGGTATATTTTCTCAACTTGTTTTTTTTTTATTTTCTTGCTATTTTCATATTTTTCATCATGTTAGTGACCCTTTCAAGCAACCATGACCATTTGTAGGTTACATATTTTGGTGTCTTATTCATGAGTTTTTGATTTTGTCATACACTCATGCATAGAAATCATGTCATTATGTTGTCATAAAATTTGCAACCCTTATTTATGTCATGAAAACATCTTCTTTAATGTCCATATCATATCTATACCTCCATGATTATATTGTAACATGTTCATGCACATTTTTCTTTCTCTTAAAATCATGTCTTTATGTTGTCATGAAATCCCCAACATGTGTTCATGCCATGAGAACCTTTATTTTATGCTCATACCATGTTTTATGCATTAATAGATACATTCTTGTATGTTTATGTGTCATCCATGCTTTACTTGCATTTTTAATATGTTTCTTGATATCCTAGCATTTTTTTAATCATTTTATGCCATGTTTGAGTATTTTATATGATTAAAGATGTTTGCTTGATGCCTTGTTCATGTTGCCTAAAAAATGTTTTTTAAAACCTCCTTAAATAAGGTTCATATTAACTTCAATAAATGAGGACTAACATAGGCATGATGTTTTCTATTAATTGGTTTTTCAATATTGGAAAAAAATCAAGCTTTCTATGTTTGGATTTAAGGTTAAATGAAGCTAAATGTTCTAATTTTCACAGAATAAAAGGTTTTTTTTAACTTGTCCTAAATTGCATAGGCCTTGGTCTTGAGTCTAGAGTCTTTTGCTTGTGACATGGTTAATGGGTTGTTTCACCATCCCAAACTACTCCGAGATTGTGCAAATAAGCTTTTAAAGCCATTGTCAATGACCCCTTTTTGTCACAGGCATTTAAATGTCCATGGCTTGAGTTTAGTTTTAGGAAATCCGAAGAAAACCAACAAAGTCTCCTATTTTATGCTAATAACACCATGGCCACAATCAGAGAAAACATTTTCGAACCCTAAGAATTTTTATGAATATTTTAATATTTTCCTTAAAAGGGCATCGAATTACCTCTCCAATTATGTACCGTTTGCCTTCAGATCATTTCGAATGAGGGAGTTATGGCTTTTCAAACCAATGTTGTCTGGAACCCTTGGAACCAGCGATTTGCATTCTGTTTGGGCCATTTCGACCCACTAAATGATTTTCAAGATTTTTGAAATATTTTTCCTAAAATTTTGAAAAACTTTTTTTTTAGAAAAGTATCATTTGTAACTTAACGATTTTGAATGAGTTAGATATAATTTTTCAAAGTCCACTACACCCTTTCCCTTGCATGTGCTATCAACGTCTAATATGACCCAACTTAAAAAATTATTTCTTCCCAAAAAATGATATTTTGAGATATTTAGAATATTTTTACATTTAACCTTACTGAGTCACCTTTCTAATGGTATCTTACTTGACCCCTAAAACCTTTAGATCAGACCGGAATAAAATAAAAAATAAGGATAGCATGATGTTATCCCCTATTTTAGCATTTATTAAAATTTAATTTATTTTATAAAATTTCCACTTCAAGGCATTCGAATGCCTCTAAATGAGTCCGACCAACCCGTCAAGTCAAAAAATATATTTCAACCCCCTTAGGCTCAGATCAAGGCATGGGCATTTTTGAAATTTCACCACACGTATTTTGTCAATTTCTTGTTTTTAAATAAAACATCATAGATTTTGTCAAAAATTGTCAAAAACATCATTTTATCAGGAAATTACCGAACCTTTATCAATTTAAGTCTTTCAATCCTGACTTTCCAAAAATTACCAAAATTTCCACCTTCAAAGATACTTTAACCCCGTTTTCCAAAAGTTCACTCAAAAATCAAAATTTTTCTCTCCCAGATTTTGCCAAATTTTTTAATTCTAAACCTGTATTTCAAGCCTTAGTTAATCTATGAATCTAAACACATATAAAAAATTGTTAACTTAATTATTTCTAGATAACTGATGATAATTACAAGATATATTCCAATCATCTTTCCCTTTTCCATTTTTGTATGATTTATTTTACACGATATTACCTCATTTTTCATCTTACTAACATGTTTTTCTTTGTGGTGTTCATTATGCATTCGTATTTTTAAGTTGTTTTTAAGAAGAACAAAGCAATATTCTGTGCTAGTATCTTTTCAATGTTTGACATTAAATATACGATTTTCAAAATTAAATCTAGAGATCAGTTTTTCTCAAACTAATCTCTATATTTTCCATCTTTCTGAGATGCATATGGGATTAAAATTTTCTTTAAAACCCAGATTTATTATTTTATTCAAAATTCAAGCATTAAAAAGGGATTATATTGAAATAATAAGTTAATACCAAGAAAACTGTAAGCAATGTAAGACATGGCTAGAAATTACCGATTTTGGGCATCATGGGGTGTTAGAATTTCCTCGCACATAACCAACTCCCGAACCCAATGATGAATTTCTAGATCATGTAGACGATCAAGTCCACTTTTTGAGTTTTCTAATCTGAAATGTCGATTTCAATAGGCCTCCATCATACTTAGCCCAAATGATTGATGGTGACTCCAAGTGTTGGCTATTTCGTGATGGCTATCTAACATTAGTTAGACGAGTGATTCATCCAACGATCCCCCTTTTGTATCACAAAGGAAGAGTCTTAGTCAAGAGGATACTTTCTTGTCATGAATTTTACCATTTCATACAAAAATATTTTTTTGTCATGTGCGTGTCACGCTCCACAAGGATCTTCTGGGGGCTATATTGCCAACAATTCCTTAAGTGTCTTAATAATTAACGACAAGCATCATTAGAGCTTAATTGTGAGAGAGAGAGAGAGAGAGAGAGAGAGAGAGAGAGAGAAATAACAATAATGATAACTATAATATGGTTAATGACTGCATGCGAAATCATGCAATTTTTTCCTGTTCTCAAAAATGCTATTTAAATTTAAAAATTGCAATGATTCATGTTACTTCTTAAAATAAAAGGCATATTGGATTATCTTCTATAAACTATGTCAGTTATTCAAATTACTTGCTTTAGGATAAAGTTATAGTCAATTAGTTGGTATAAGGTTTTGATAACCTTATATATTAACTTATTTTGAATGGATTTAGATGAATGAGTCATTGTTTTGATTGTGAAATCCAAGGATTTAAATTGATCTCTTTTTTTGGTCACATTGTATTCATTAAGATTGAGAACAAAATAAATGTTATTATGATCAATTGTAGTAAATATCGATTGTGAATATTAATAACAAAAAAAATGAAAACCAGAAAATTGATTATAGTATCACGTTATGGTCGCTATTTAAATTCAAAGTTATATGTAAATTATATAAAACATAATTGTGATAAAAGATGAATGCACTATGATAATGAAGATATTATTTAATGTTTATTGTTGTCCATCCATTTCTAGATGTTGGTTGTAAATGTGATAGCAAACATCAGAATAAAGTGGTAAAAGTCAAAGAGAACTCTTTTGTTATTAGCATGAATGAGTCTATATATATCCACTAGCAAATGAAAGAGTAAAAATATGTTATTTTCTCATTGTTTTGCTCTATGAATAAGTTCTTTTGTGGATGGTTGAAGAGATGAAGAAGTTGTATTTATAATTAGTTTTGGGTTAAGTACGAGGACTTAAGGGTGACTATATTCTGTTAATATTTTATAGGATTAAAATCATCAATGTAATTTTTTCTCTTAACATGCAGAAATCATTCATAGAAAACTTAATATGAGTTATACATGAAGAAGTTATACAGAAGGCTCACACATACATTTACTATATCCTTAAAGTAGGAAGTTGGGTTAATTTAGCCACTATGTAACATAAAGTGATCCATATTAAAATATATATATATTTTTTGTGATAAGAATATATTCTCTTTGAATATAGATAAAGGACATCATTAATTGTAGAGATCAAGTGTTTTAGCATTGTCCTCAAAGTTGTTTACTATTCAATATTGTCAAATTATAGCTATTGTGTTAACATAGTATTACCTAAATATTTCTACATATTTCACAATTTTGAATACAAAATAATAATACTACAATTTAATGGTGACAAAACTAAAACTTCCTATATAGGAAAGCTAGCTTGAAATTTGTCCATTTTTATATCTTTCCATCATTGAGAAAAACATAACAGAAATTATATATTAAAAGGTAACATTATTGTACCTGGAAAATTCATAACAATTATATATAATTTTGTTAGAAGAAAGGCAAAAATTATGTTTTTTTTTTTCATATTATGTGAATTAATAGCAAATGAGTGCATGTTGCAACAATACTTCTTTGATCAGCCTATATTGAAACACCTGAATTGCATAAAAAACTTAAAGTCCAAAATAAACAGAAGATAAATAATGATAGTATATTTGTAAAAATTATATAATAAACCCTTGTTATTACTAATGATAATTAGTGTTAATAGGTTATTCCATACTTATGCAAATCAATAGTCAAATTTTCACTTTGCTCCAAAAGATTTAAGTAAAATCACTTCAAGACTTTCGACTGAAATGAGATGGTGATTTAAGTACTTATGTCAGTAAACTTATTTGTCACATATTACTCATTTCCTTTTTTAACAGCACCATTTCATTCACCTTGGGTTTTTCTAGGCTATATTTAAAGCAATTATATGGTATGGCTGGCTACATTGTTTACACTAAACTAGCTTTTTTAACATGTTTTATTTAATTTTATTTCGTAAAACCAATTTAATCAATTAGGTTGATAAGTGCATATAGCCTTAAAGGCTACGCTATAGAAGATAATTTACTATATTTTAGACAAACATTTTTGCAATAAAATTAGTTACTAAAGTAAATTAGCTTAATTCAATATATATAGATACACCTATATTGATGTGTTTAAATTTATTAATTATATAGTGTCATGATTTTTAAGTCATATTATTATAAATTTTATATTGTATTGGCATTTATTTATTAGTAGATTACATACTAAATATAATTCCTTTTTTTTTTTCATGATTACCACATTTTGAGATTAATTATGCAATACATAGCAAATAGAAAACTTTATTTTTGCCAAATAAATATTGTCTCAAATGTTATTAAGGAAAGATAATGTTATATTTAAGTCTTAGGTTTGAATCTCGTCACATGTGAATTTAATCCAACTTTATGTTAGTTTGTTGATTTATTTAATTTATTAATTAATTTTTTATGAGATGTAATAGTTATATCATATATTTTAGGAATTATTTTTATTATAATTTTGATTTTTACTTATGAGCATACTCAATGCTATCACATATATAAAAACTTAATTTGTTTTTATCACATTGGTTCTCTTTTCATTCCATGATTTTTTTTTTTTGGTCTAATGATGGTTGACTTATACAATTAGATACTACAAAAGATGACCATCTCTTTTACTCCTTTATGTTTCCAATTTTACTTAGACCAACCAAATTTTATTAGCATTAAACTAAAGTAAAAATTACATTCATCTAATGAAACATTACTCAATTTTTTTGTTAAGCCAAAATAATTTTATCAATAACCAATCAAATAAATACAAATTAGAAAACTAGCAACATTTGACCACTTCATTTAATTGAAACACAAAATACCTTTAAAACTCACTTGAATAAAAAACAAATAATACTCCCAAACCCACCTAAAACAAACTTTCCAAATAGTACTAAAAGAAAATAAAAATAATCATCGTAACACCATACCTTAAGACTAAACAATCAACATGCTAAAAAAAAAAAAATTAGAAGAGCTCTAAATAGATGATGAAGATAGTAGCCAAGAGCATAAAGGAATCCATCGAAAACATTGAAAGTTAGGGACAAAAAAACTTTAAGGCAAACATTTGAAAAAGACTCATTTAATTCATGCTCGTTACATCATTCCTTTAAAGTAAAGATTGATTTCCACAAGGTCCCACTTAAGTCAAATTCAAAGATCGATCTCATATTTAAAAATTCTTGATCCAAACACTTGAATATTTCACATAACCATCTTGTAAAACCAAAGTCATTTTAGATTTTTTGTAGTGGTGCAACAGCAACATTGTTAACCTCCTTAAGTCAAGTGCTTACAACATCAAGAATAATACCACAAGACAGCTCAACATTGGACAACACCATGATCATTGCACTCTAATTCGTAACAAGGTCACCTTTGTCTTACAAGGTTAAGAAGTAGATCACCTAATTTAATTAGGATAAAATGGCTTTTAAATTCTAAATAATGTCCTAAAGGATGTTTTACTTAGAGTATCACAAAGAGCAAATGCAGCTTTTTACTCAAGCTATCACTATACTCACATAAAATCACAAATAAATTTATATAATGACCATTAGAATCATAAAATTCCAATAAAGAAAAGAATTATCCCATAGGTTCAAGACAAGGCAATTGAAATAAGTCTAATAAAAGATTTTTGACTTAGAAACATATCTGTCTACATGCCAGGACATAAAAATTCTCAAATATTTAACATGATCACACTTCTAAGAAAAGACCTTATAAAAATAAAAAAGATAACTTTAAAAGAGTCACCAAGTTATTTGAATCCACCAAGAATCCACTAAGATAGGAATCCTTTTACGTTATTCACTATCAAATCTCTTAAATTTTAGTATCTAAATTTATCAATCTTTTCACAATGACATCATCTTCGCAATTTGCTAAGCAACCTAGCAATTTTTGAATTTTCCATGTTTGCTTAACCTCTTCCATTTTTTTTTGTTTCTATTAATGAAATCACTATCAAAGGGAGATTTATTGGTGAACTTATTCCTTTTCTAATTCCTTTTTTTCTTCGAGGCAAATATAGGTGGGTTGGTAGAGGTGAAGGGTCCCCCCTAAATTCAAGAAAATCACTGGTAGTAAGCTTTCTTAAACAAGTAAAAAGAAAACCTTTTACATTTGCTCCCTCCCCTAAATTTTCAAAAAAAAAAAAACCACTAGTGACATGCTTTCTTAACTAAGCAAAAAGGAAAATTTTCACTTTAACCCCCCATAATCCATGAAAATCCAATTAGAAATTTGTTTTTCTTTAAAAAAAAAGAAGGAAATTCTAGTTTGGCCTCAATTTTTTCTTTAAATTTTGGCAACTTCTTGATAAAATTATTATATTAATATGACTAATTTATTAAACTTGTTAGTTTTAAATTTTATCATTGTTAATTTGATTCTCTTTAAAATTTTACTTAATTAAGCATTATCATATGTATACATAATTTTTACTTCATTAAATTCATTTTTTTTCATTAATAAAAAGAATCTTGATATCAATTATGGTGTGTCACCTAATATTTTTTTTTTATAGTGATAATAGAAAAATAATTAAAGAATGCTGAATTATTATAATCTTCAAACAAAAATAACTGTATAATAATTCTTTTAATTTTTTAATATTTTTAATTTTTATGAGACTTAATTTAATAAGTTAAAATTATTATATCATATTTTTCTTATTTCTAATTTAATCATACTTGCACAAAAGAATCGAAGTTAAAAAAAAATTTTTGGCTTTATCCCGCCAACCTAGGTTGCCCTAGTTTTTTTTTTTTTTTTGGGAAATTTGATAGAATGCGGCTTCCTCGATATCCTCACAACACTTTTCTGATGGCATTAATTAGTTGTAGAAACTGGAAATGGACGAGCTCCTTCAATAAAACAAGATTCAGATGGCCCAACTCCACTGACAGACTCTTTGGTTAGCCCGCTTCTTTTTATATGTAATGGGCCATCCTCCCTAATCTCATCTTCAACGACAGGCCCTCTATATGCAAACTACATCCCCAATATTCGACCCATCATTCTCACTGTCATTTATAACTTTTTTTTTTTTTTTTTCATGAGACTTACATTCTTATTCAATTTGTTTACACCACCCTGTCTTTAAATTACCAAATTCCATGCAACGTTCCTCGATTCATGCTACCACTTTCCCCACTAGCAAATGCCGTCGCCTCTACAACTGACCAAACGCAGTCTTTTCGGCAGTTTTCCTCATCTGGCTCGTTTGCTTGTCCTGATGATTACGTTGGATCGTAGGTCTATCGTTCTCCTTTTGGTAATTTGAGCAACAATGGAAAAAGCATTCACCTGCTTCAATCTCCATGACTTTAACGGGAAAAACTTTACCACCGTAATCGAGATTAATGATTTCATCAATAGTTTGTAGTTGCTAAGTCTTAATGAGAATCACTCCCTTGTCATAGTTATTCCTCGATGGTGAGTCATCATCTATGGAGATCATTTCACCCCATAGATTAGCGATGTTATTAAAAGTGCTTTTATTCCATGTTTGAATAGGCAGACCGACGCAAGCTAACCACGTTGCTCTAGATTTAAAGTCAATATCGTCAGACCAAGGTTCTATCTCATAAAAAAATTGTTTTAGCCAAATCCAATTATCTTGTCTCATGGTCTCCATTGTCTTCACGTAATTGAATTCAATTAGGAAATGATGGGGAGCTAGCTTTCTTGCCATTATATTAAAAACCCCTCGCCCTCAAATTCTCCATCAATCACTCGTCCCAAAAATATCCCCTAGCTTGCCAAATATATGAATGTAATTGGACGAAACATTACCCAATATAAGAATATAGTTGTAATATTAAATAAAACATCAATAAGAAATTTATGAGTGGACCAAATAAAGCAATAACCTAACATAAAACTGCATAAAATCCACATTAATGAATTTTGAATTTGAGACCTAAGTTTAAAGGATTTTTCATATTTTATTGAGATTAAAACTCATTACCAACATCCATATAGTTTGTTGATAAATTATTAAATTCTTAATCAATTTTTAACGGTCTTAGGTATATATAAAAGAAAAAGTCTAAGAGACAATAAGGGCATATAGTATCATATAGGGCCGTTCTATAAGTTTCTATTCTCTTTGGCTAATGCAATATATTTGACCATTTAATTATTTATTATATAAGATTGCTAATAGAGGTTGTACCATGGCGTTATTAATTTTAATTAATTAATTCGCTTAAAATATCATTATATCTATTAGCCAGGGATTTCAATTTGATTACTATTAATGTAACTGTTTTGGTCATTATAACATATAGTATTTATTTAATTATTATGATGATCAACTTAAGACTTCGAAGTTTGAAACATGGATTAAAAAACTAGATTAGACTGGCCCGTTGAATCAGCTAGAAGTCAAGTTTGGTACATATATTAGAATTAGTCTCTAATTCAACCGGTAAAAAACTGGATTGAATAGGTAAAAAACTAATTTTATATTTTTTTATCATTTTTAAAATTTATTGTTTAACTATTTAAAAAAGAGAACCTATCAAATTAGTTGATTCAATCGATTTAATCGATTAAACTAAAAATCAGAGATCAGACAATTCGACCACCGGTTGAATTTTTTTAAACTTGGTTTGAAAAACTCAATTTGACATACT
Source organism: Adansonia madagascariensis (assembly GCA_038381835.1). Taxonomy (NCBI): domain Eukaryota; kingdom Viridiplantae; phylum Streptophyta; class Magnoliopsida; order Malvales; family Malvaceae; genus Adansonia; species Adansonia madagascariensis. The sequence continues at coordinate 7,163 of JBBYHL010183627.1, read as the reverse complement.
ATTATATTATATTATATATATATATATATATATATATATATATAAATATTACTACCAATGCTAAATTTGGAAGAAAAGAAGTAATATATATTATTTAGCAAGTCCACAATTAATGCATTTATTATTTAAGTTTTATGTCCTTTGGTGTTAGTCATTTATGCTACGCAACTTCATAAATTTATTTTTATAAAACAAACGAGGAGGCTAGTGTTAATATTCTTTGTTCTTTTTGATAAGCTATATTAGTATAAGATTTGGACCATATAATATTTCAATAATCGAAGGTACTTTACCCTTAAAGAAAACTAGCAAGTTAATTTCAAGATTAATTAATAGGTTAATAAAACAAATTGAAGATTAATTTCTGTACATACTTATAGATAGATCTTTTCGAAATGCTTGCGACCTTAGGGTTAAAATCTGTTCCCATATACATGTTTAAGAGTACACTGAAGCTGATATTATCAATATAATATCAATATTATATACATATATATATATATGTGAAAATACCAACTTCAAAAACGTAAATAACAAAAAAAATATGCCTTTAATAATTTATTAATTAACTGTCTTCCCTAATTGTTATTTTCTTATTAGATTAATAAAATATTTACTACTTTTTACTTTTCTTTCAAAACATTAAACTCTTTATTAACGTAAATTTTACCCAATTGATAATTTTTTATTTAAATTAAATATTAACTAATTTTTGTGTATCTATTTTTTTTTATTAACATATTTTATTAGAACAATTCTTCCAAATTTATTGTTTGAAAAAAACTAAAGTTTCGAATGAATATTATAAAAATTATTAATCAAGAATAAAGAGCTTATTTACTTCATGAAAAATTTTAAAATACTATTTATTTGACGAAAAACAAAATATGAAAAATATAATTAAAGATGACAATTAAAATTAAATTGGTACTATGGTTACAGTAGCATGGTAGGACATTTGGATCATAAAATTATGTTAAACCATAATAACTTATAATACCATATGAGATTATACATGAATTATTTTGACATAAATATATAATAAGTAAATGTAAATGTATGATATTTTATATAATATATAATATAACCTTTGATATGATTTTAATAACCATAAATATGATTTTGATAATTTTGTTTTGATTTTAATTACTTTTGGTATGATTTTGATAGCATTTAATATGATTTTAATAACCTTTAATATAATTTTGATAATCATTGATGTAATCTTATTAACCTTTCGACAACCTTTGTTTCAATTTTGACAACCTTTGAAATAATTTTAGTTAACCTTTAATCTAAATTTGGTAATTTTTAATATAATTTTGCTAACCTTTTAAAAAATCTAGGTAATTTTTTATATAATTTTTGATAACCTTTAATATGATTTTGTTAGCGTTTAATGTAATTTTTGGTTGGTACTTTTGATATAATTTTGATAGTATTTGATATAATTTTGATAAATCTTTAATATATAATTTAGGTAGTCTACGACATAATTTTGATCACCCTTAATACAATTTTGATTTTATATATAATTTTAATAAGCTTTGATATAATTTTTATAAATATTTATATAATTTTGATAGCTATTGATATAATATTGATAACCTCTGATATAATTTTGACAATTTTGAACATAATTTTATTAACTTTGAAATGATTTTGGTACCTTTGATATGATTTTAATAAATAGCATTTGATATACTTCTGATTACTTTTGATTTAATTTTGGTAAGCTTGGATATAATTTCGATAACCTTTGATATGATCTTCGCAACCTTTAATATAATTTAATTTTAACAACATTTGATATAATTTCGGTAACTTTTTAATACAATTTTATTAATTTTTGGTGTAATTTTGGTTTTTATCTTTTGATATAATTTTGATAACTTTTTAGATGATTTTAATATCAAATGACCTTTTGTAAAAGTTTTGGTAACCTCTGATATAGTTTTGATAAGATTTTATATAATTTTGATAACTTTTAAAATAATTTTGGTAACTTGGATATAATTTTTATAGAGACTTGCACCTAACTTGCAAGGTTTTGTCCGCTTTAGCCTCTTGGGTTTCACGGTTTTGTCTACAAAAGGCCATCGTGAGTATAAATTTAAGTCTTTACAAATATACTATAGCAGATTCTTTAGAGCTTTCCGATATAGGATGGGGGTGTTAAAAACTCTTGCCATTTTAAAGTTTAACTTCCTCGTCAAGCCCAACACGGAATAAAATCAGAATCATATAAAGCATTGGGATTTTAAAGGTAACTTCCATCATGTAGCACTTAGCTACGGTAGGATTTTAAAGATGGCTCTTACGGTATAGTACTTAGTTCCCTTTGGCTAATGCATTGCTCTGATACCATTTGTGTAAACTTACACTCAACTTACGAAGTATTGTCCATTTTGACCTATTGGGCTTCACAATTTTATCTACAAAAAGAGCCTTGTAAGCTTAGGTTTAAGTCTATACATTTATACCATAGCAGAGTTTTCCAATGTGGGATTGGTTCTTTTACAATTTTGGTAATGTTGAAAATAATTTTGGTAACGTTTGATATAAATTTATAATATTCGATATTTTTGATAACTATTGATGATTTTAATATCATTTAATATAATTTTTACATTTTGATAACTTTTGATGTAATTTTGATAAATTTTATATAATTTTGTAACTTTTGATTATAATTTTGGTAACTTTTGATATAATTTGGATAACCTTTGATTGATAACTTTTAATATAATTTTTAATAACATTGATATAAATTTGATAGCCTTGTTAACAATTTTGATAACTTTAGATATAATCTTGGTAAGCTTTGATATAATTTGGATAACTTTTATACAATTTTGGATAATATTTGATATAATTATGATAACCTTTGATACAATCTTGGTAATCATTTATGTAATTTTGATAACATTTGTATAAATTTTAATAACTTCTGTAATAAATTTGATAATATTTGTAATAGTTTTGATAACACTTTGTAATAAATTTGACAACTTTTGATTGATAACATTTGATATAATCTTGATAACTTAACTATAATTTTGGTAACCTTTGATATAATTTAAAAAACCTTTAATATAGTTTTTGATAACCTATGATATATTTTTATAATATTTGAAATAGTTTTGACAATCTTAATTTGTCATAATTTTGGCAACTTTTGGCAACATTTGATATAATTGATAAACATTAGTATAATTTTGGTAACTTCTAGTATAATTTTTGTAACATTTGATATGATTTGATAGCTTTTGAGATAATCTTGATAATCATTGATATAATTTTCTAATAACTTTAATATTTGTAATAGTTTTGTTCCTTTTTTATATAATTGTGATAGCATTTGTAATAATTTTGATAACTTTTGATATTTATATCAAAACAAAAATATCTAATGCATAAATTTATAAAAAAACAGTCTGATAGTGAATCATATATATTAAAACAAATAATATTGACTTATCATCCATGTGCAAACAACGTCTAATATAAACTAATATATAGAAACATATGTAATAATTTTATTAAAAAATAGAAAAAAAAATTAACAGGATCAAGATTTGGTCAAGAATTTCTAGAGTCACTAGGGTTCCTCCATAAATTACCAAACGATTCAGTATATACTTAAAAAATAAAAACTGAAATGGAAAATATAATTTTATATATTTGTTTTTGTGTCTTGTCATGTAGTGAAACAAGAAACAAGAAATTACAAAGCATGCCTTAAAAAAATTTCGAGTGAAATTGTCACTCTTAGTCATAAAATATGGCAACCATAAGCCTAATTTATAGAAACACAAACCAAATTGAATAAAATGATTGAAGGGGGGGAAGAAGGGAAAGGAAAGAAAGGACAGATTGTTTGCGGTATGAACATTTAATTTGAACCGTAAGTTGTTCAGGTACGAGTCAAACTTGACAACAAGTCATTTACTTCAAGCAAATAATCTTATGCCAGCTTATTAATGGTAAGAAATTTAGATGGTCCTAACCTGAAATTAAGCAAGTAGCTCCAAAAAATAAAACCAGTTGAAATGAAAGTGACATCTAACTTGTTGCGTAAGAAGTAGGAAGACAGCTCATTCGTAAATTGAGCAAAATATTGAACTTCAAAAAGTTACAACTAATTTTGGAAAAATGAAAAGATACAAGATGGCAAGCTTTAATTTTAGATTACAACTCTTAATGGATAAGCTTGTCTGCTGGTTAATGACAAATCTTTTCTAGCGGCTAAAAGATGTTCTTCTAGAACAGCTTATAGCTGGTTCAATGCTTATTTGATCAGTCAATCCTCAAACACCGAATCATTCGTAATAAAACAAGCAAGAGGTAAGTTGTTCATGAATCCAATGAAAACTTGCTCTAGTTATTGGGAATTAAAAGCAGTGACTAATTTTCTGGAAAACTTGATCGCCTAGCCTATTTTTTTCTTTAAAAACAAATACTACTTCAAGACATATAGGGGATATACTCAACTTATAATATAAAAAATGTTCGCTGCTTAACATATAGGAGACAATTATTTTGGAGTATTAGGGTTGCACCCGCAACTTATCTACTAATAATTAATATTGCTTGGCTATTTGTCTACACAGTTGCAGTCTGAAAGTTTGATGGGTTTTGTTCAAGATTAACAATTTTTAACTCTAAAATTCTGGAAGAAAAAAAGCCAAGTTACTAGACAAGATTGAAAACTATCTGCACATGAAGAAAGTCTTGGTTCCGCGGGTTCTTTTCTTGAATTTGAAAGCCCGAAAAGGATGATTAAGCATCTATATCCAATTCGGTACAAGACTAAATACAACGTGTGTGTATGACGTTTCATCATCATAAAATTGAGATATATAAAACTATAACAGTAGTTGCATAAATATTGTACAGCACTCTCTCAAAGATTGAATTTTGGTTTCTTTTTTGAGTTTCAGTGTAGCTGTTTCTCAATTTTTTTCCCAGCCGAGTATAATGAATTTTCACATGCTGCTTCTGGGATTTGTTCAGAAACTGAAGGAATTCACATCATTGGAGAAGACATGGCACTGTATACCTTTACTTTAATTTATGCATATGCGGCGCTATATACCACTTCCCGAGGAACTCTGTATTGTAGATTGCAAGCTGAGGCTTAATTGAAGATCCAAGGATTTACAGCTTTTCTTTGACAAAGTCAAAGGGGAAGGCTTAATGCTAACAGTAGGCCTGTTTTCTCTGGATCTGTCAGCTTGTGTTAGCGTGAACATATTGGATGAATGATCTTGTTGGAAAGGGATGATTTGAGATGGCAGAGTATACCATTTCGATGACTGAGAGCCGTTAAGATGTGCATCTTGCTCGTATTGGTTGAAACTAATTTGAGATTCGTCGCAAAGGGTGAACTCAGGTGCAGTGTAAAAGGGAGAATCATAGTACCAGGGAGAGGAGCCTTGGTAGCTAAAACCAAGGCTGTTTTGGAAAGGCTGAAGGTAACATTTGATGCTGGCTCTCTTGGCTTGAAGCATCAACCTTTTCTTCTTCATTCTCTCTTTCTTGTGAGCATTTTGATGGCCTCCAAGCGCCTGTGAGTTTGCGAATTCCTTGAAGCAATATTGGCACTCAAATTTCTTGTCATCAGGCTCTCCTGTCGAGCTTTTCTCCTTGGAAGGAGTCTCCCTGGTTGATGATGAAACCGTGGTTGATGAATTTACACTTTCATCACCTTCGGCAGAACCTTTCATAGAGTTCTCATTGTTTTTAACAGAATTAAGCTCAAACCCAAACAATCTAAGCTTCTTCTCCGCACAGGATCCGGCTTTAGAGTAACCATTTTCATCATCGCATGTCTGAGAAACAAGACTGCAGGCATCCTTTTCCATCTCTCTTGAAACGAGGAAATTAACTAGTAAAACAAAATTTGCTTGGTTAGCACTAAATAATGTACCTATGACTATGAGTTGTTTGGCTTGTCTTCCTTTTTATAGTAATTCTATGGTTTAAAAACAATGCAATTGCAATACATCTTAAAGGGGAATAGTTTTATAATAAGCATGAGCAGCATAAACGTAAACGAGGGTCAATACTAAAAATAATAAAAATAAAGGCAGAAAATTAAAAAAGTCTAATCAGAGAAGTCATCTCATGCAATAACATTTTATTTCTTAGTTCTATTTGTAATAAAATAAAAATTTAAATTTGGTGTTATCATTAAATAAAATTATTATAAATAAAATAATTAAATAATTAAATAATATAATTTCATTATAAATAAAATTATTTTTATTTATTTTTTAAAAATTTTAATAAAATAATATTATTTAATTTATTGACAATATCAATGCATCAAGTATTAACTCATAAATAAATAAATAAATAAATAAATAAATGAACTTCAGCAGTTTGTATATTAGATACACTTGAAACTTTATCAAGCAAAGAGGGATTTGGTGTGCTTTCTTTAACGGGGAATTCTATGGTCTTAACCATTTTTAAATAGATAAAGACAATGAATTATGGTACACTTGCCATTAATTTAAAACAAATATTCCATTCTCTAAAAGAGGATTAAAGTGCTTACTTATAATAATGATAGCTAATTTACAAAAGTCAAAGAAGGAAGGGGACGTAATCTTTCAGATAGAAAGGGCTTTAATTCTAACTTATTTTGCAAGATACCCCCCCGCCAATGCCCACTGTACTTAAATCTCATAATCCAAAACATTATTTTATTAAACCAACTAATCACTGAGTGGATTGATTGATCATGTAATAAATAATCTTCTTCTATCTACCTCTCCAAGCTTATCATCAATACTATATATAATAATAGTATTATTAGTAGCACTTAATTAATTAAAAACTCGTATGAATATGAAGACTGTGGGTGCCCCAGTCCCATCCACCATAGCTTTCCAAATAATACTTAAGCAATACTGAATTCTGTAGAGGTGAGATTAGCACTTGATGAAACTTCTCTGCAATTATCCTTCTCAAGTCCCACAAAGTTTTTCTTTCTAAGAAAAATAAATAAATAAATAAATAGGGGTAATCTGTCTCTATTGACTAGAGGTGGCAAAATGAACCCGAACCCGAAAACCCGCCCGAAAAAACTCGAGCCCGAACCCGAACTGAACCCGATTTGACCAAAAAGTCAACGGCCCGAACCCGAAAAAACC
>JBBYHL010183416.1:15000-28941 GCA_038381835.1 Adansonia madagascariensis | reverse complement strand
TAATTAAATTTATCGGATTCAAAAAAATAATCTAAATGTGAAAAGGTCAATCCACGAGCGTTGAAAGCAAGTGAAATGATATCTTAGAAGGAAAAGTGTTTGACGTAATTCTTTCGTCAGCTAACAGGCAAAATTTCTGCATTTTAAAATGTAAAACTCTACTAAATGTCCTTTCTATTTTTCATTAATTATTTTGTGACGTCCTTATGCTATTCTCTGCGTTCAAATTTTGCCTTTTTTTTTTATATATTTTTAAATTTTTCTACCTACCTATTTGTTTCATTAGAAAAGAAAAGAATATTTACTACTATAAAATACTTGAGTTTGATATCAAGAGTCATATGATATCAAATTTATAAAATAAAATAAAATAAAACCCTTTTAATAAATTCACAAGAAAAACAATATATATATATATATATCCTATAACTTTGAATATAAATTATGTTTTAAAAATCAACTATTTTTTTACGATACTACTTTCACTGACAGTTATTTGTTACATTGATTAAAAAATAATCAAACTTTTAGCATTAATTTTTTCTTTTTTATTTAAAAAATATAAATTTTTTTTTTTAACTACCGACATATTGGATGCACCATAATCTAGTAAGTTCGAAGCAACTTTTCCAAATTGGTATTTATTCATTTTTGGTCAAAAAAAGTGGTAATTTTCAATTTGTTCTTTGATAATTTTGTGTTATCTAGTTGTCACTCCTAATTGGTATTTATTGTAACTCCTTTCATAAATGAATAAAAATACAAATTGCATGAATAATATATGTTAGATATATATATATATAAGTATAAATGTGTATTAATTAACATAATGGGTACCTTGAGAATACACCTAACAAATTAAGAGAATAAAAAAAAAGAAAAACAAATGATTTGTTTAATTAAGGCACCTTTTGCTTATACTTTTTATTTTTGAAAAAAAAAAGGAAGAAAAAAAGAGTAAAAGCATCGATTTACTGAAACCTGAGGAATATTGGCAGCAAAATTTACATGTATCAAGACTTGATTAAGAGACTAAATAGTGGCAATTGGGGATTCTTAGCACCCTTAATTACATAAACTAATTCAGAAATATTTAGTTGACATAATTAGCTTTTAGTTGCTTATATTAGTAACAACTTCTTTATTTTTCTTTTCTGTTCAAATTGCCTGATAATTTTGAATGAAATATCCAATTTTCTATCTATAAAAACTCGAGAATTTTTGACATTTTACATTTAACAAATATAAAAACAATATAATAAAAACAAGACTTTAATACATGTATTCATTTGTGTTTAAAATTTTGACACATTAACATTCAATAATTTATTTTGCAGTCACATTTATATGATTAATGAAAAAAAATGAAACATGACATGTATACATTAATTAGAAAGTTATATCTATAATTATCGAAAGCTTTATTAAGTAGTTGCCTTATTAGATCACCTGTCTGTATAGTGCTAGTTTAAAAAACTTTTAAATAATAATCAAACATAAAAATTAAACTTGAATCACTCAGTTACTTTGTATACTTACAATAAAACTCAATTAAGTTCAAGTTGAGTTCAAACCTCAATATTTACATTTGAGTTGAATTTAAAATTTTTACGATATCAATTTATCTTAACTCGATTACTTTTATAAGCCTGCCTTCATTGAAATTAAAGTTTGTGAACATGGAAGAAGTGGCATCTAGCATGCTTAGAGTTCAAATTTTAATATTTACAATTATTTTTCTATTTTCAAATTATGACTTCCTTTGTACAAAAATATTGCAAGATTGCATATAAAATAAGGATGATGGAAATGATAGGATAAAGTGCAATAAAGAACTCTATTGGATTAACTTGAAACGTAATCTTATCTTGTAATCTTATCATGTATGTATATATATAGTATGAATAAGGTCGTAGTTTGAGGACAGAGGAAGGTTGCACGTATTGAGATTTAAATTTTAGACCTATTAGATGACAACTAAGCTAAGCTTTGGTTTCTTGTATATGTTTTTTGTGTTCAAAGATTATTAGTAAGATAGAGAATAATTTTTATGATATATGTCCATGGAAGAGATTTTTATCCTTAAAGATTTTTATCCTTAACAAACTCTTGAAAGAAACTAATAAGGTTATCAAAGGCTTCTAAATTCTACTTTAAGTTGATTTTATGCAATTTAACAAATTTCTTTCCCCCATTATATGTTAGCCTTTTTTCGTTAGCATTATCATATTCATAAAATCTAGGGTTTAGCCTAATTTGTTCATGCAATAATTTTCAACATGACATCAAGTAAGTCTGAATTTCGAATCTTAACATCTACAACTATAGCCTTTGTCTATTTTTAGGTTTTGGCCTCCTTATACGAAAAGAAATTTATCATATATATATATATATATATAGACAACAATGTTAAATGACAACCATCAAAATAACAATGTAATAGAGAAAAAAACGGTGACATGCCATGCTAGTTAGTTTCCTCGAAAGATAAGAAAGAAAAAAGGAGCATGATATATATATATATATATATTTATTTGTGTATATATGAGAAAAGAGAGTGAATTAATATTTGATCTCCAATATTGAAACCATTACCATATATATATATATATATATATATATATATATCCAGGAAGGTAGCTAGGGTTGATGAAGAAATTGAAGGGTGTATTGTGAAGTGCTGTGAGCAGATGCTGGGCTTTGGCTTTCATGGGTATGTTTCCCCTGGTAAGTTGTTATCACAAACCGCGGATCTTCTCTTTCCCTTTCCACCCTTTTTTTCACCTTGCATCCCCTTGTTGAGCAACGGTAATAGTGCCTGTATATGTCAATGATTAACACCAATTTAATTAACAAATTAATTGCAATCATATATATATATATATATATGTATATGTATATGTACATGAATATTCCTAAAACCCTAGAAGAAAGAGGTTTACATGCTTGAATTTTACAAAACTGGGACCAAATGCATTATATTTACATGAATATTCCTAAAGCCCTAGAAGAAGAGGTTTACGTGCTTGGAAGGGTTATTTAAATCAATCCATCAGTGCCTCAGTCCTATATATATCATCTATGTTAAAGTCAATTAAAGGAAACTACAACCAAATTTGGGGCAATCCAAAGTTCGAGACTTAATCTAAGTTGATTAAAGGTTGCACCCAACAGATTTGAAGTTCAAACTTAACATCTATAATCTCTTCCCTTATCTTAGGTTGCATTTAAAAAAAAAAAAAAAACCACAACCAAAAGCAGCTTATATAGCTTGACTTACCTTGGATTAGGGCTATTCTTAACCTTTTTCTTGCCATATTTTCTCCATTTGTAGCCATCATCCATTAATTCAATATCAGATTTAGTTCGGAAAGCAATTTTAAACCCCATATCAGCCCTTTCCATTGTCTTGATATAATCCATATCATCATTTCTACAAAAGAAAGAAAATTTAAATACAATAGTTAATTTTAAAAAAAAAAAAAACAAAGGATATATAGAGATTTATAATTAACTGCAGAAAAAAAAAAAAAACACTCCAAACACAAACAAATAGGAAGGAAAATTTGTTACTACGGTTGCATATAATAATCAGAACAGCTACTTCTTGGAACCAGCTCCCAGCTGCTACCTTCGACTGAATTGTTCATCATGATCTCATTCTCATGAGATGAAATGAAAGGGTTTGGAGACGACGTTTTAAGACAAGAAAAGGCAGTATTTTCCTTAATTCCTTCATGATCTGCGGCAGCATCAGAAGCTTCTAGGATTAAAAAATCTTCAAAGTCTTGTTGTTGATGATCACCATCGTTGATTTGAGTGCAAATAATAGGGCCTGGGTTTTGCGGGATATTTGTTGCTGCTGCTGCTGCTGCTAGGAAGGCAGTGGTGACGTTCGGGTTGGGCATTGTCGGAGTAGGAGAGGGTGTGCATTGAAAATTCTTTAAATAGAGGGAAATTTCTTTGTCTTCGGTTGACTATAAATGAAAGTGTGGGAGTTACTATAATAATAATTCTTTTAAAAAATAAAGATTAAAATACTAAAAAAACCTTCTTAATTATTTTAATTCTTTAGTTAAATCTTTATATTTTTATTAGAGCTAAATTGTTATTTTCTCAAATAATTTTGTATTGGTATGATCGGTTAATATTGTTAGTACATGGGGAACCGAAAAACACGAGAAATTGATGAAGGTTTCAACGTGTGAAGCAATGCCACTTTTTTTAAGGTTTTATTCGCCCCCACCATTAATTAAGTATACAAAAGAGTTACTATCGTATAAACCTCGAGGATACAATGAAATCTTATGATTGATGATATTTTGCATTGACGACATCAATCTACTATGCACTAAGTAGTATGTGACAAAACTATCAAAATTCTATTTGTAGTTTTCTATCTATTTTCCTATCTATATCTTCCAAATGAGAAGGATTCGATTTATAGGCAAAAAAATGTCCTTTCATATGGACATAATTATTCCAAATATATGTCCATTTAGATAGTTACACCACTTAATAAATAACCAAGAGATATCACTCTTAATTAAATAATTAAGAGACATTATTTTAAAGATATGACTTTTTATTATTTTAAAAATGTTTCAATAAATTTATGCTAAAGATTTATTGGTTATAAATTAAAATTAAAGTCTTATTTAAATATAAATTAAAAATTTATTTGAGTGTAAATTAAATATTAAAAATATTTTAATATAATAAATATTTATTTAAATAAATGAGAAAATTTAATGTTTTTATTCGTTATTTTAATAAAAATAAAATATTTTTACAGGTTTTTCCTTTTTTTTCTTCATGGGAATGGGAACTTGACTTTCCTCGTGGAAGATATTAGTCTTGCCCTTGTGAACACGTGACGTGGACTTTTGCTCTGCGTTGCTTACATTATGATGCCTCTCGAGTGTTCCACGGCAGGGCGGATGGGTTAGTATCAAGTCTTAAATAAAGTTTTATAAACTTTGAATTGATTTAATACGAATTGTTTTAAAATATTAAAAAATATTTTTATTTAAATTTAATAATAAAAATATATAAATATTAATATATAAATAATATTTTAATAATATAATAAATTATCAAATTAATTTTTGATTTAAAAAAATAATATTTTTAGATTATACTTCAATCTAATCTATAGATAAGTTTAGTGTAATCTCTGCTCGTTATTTTGTCTAACTTCACCTAATTAAATATATATATATATATATTTTAAAGTATGGGCCAATGGTCATAGACGAGGGAAGGGTTCTCATTTATTATTTTTTTGTTTATTTTTTTAATACATTTATCGATATCATTCATATTTATAGGATTTATTTATAAATTATTAAAGTCAAATTTATGGATGATGGTTAAAGTTGTATCGGATAGTAAAAGATAAAAAAATAATGAAGGAGAGCCTAACCCAATAAATGAAAGAGTTTGGTTAGAAAATTGTTCAGTCTTTATAGTTAAATATGTTTAAAACGACGGTACCTAGAAAGATTAATTCAATCCATTTAATTAAATATCTTACATGAATAAAAACAAAATCAATTAATTATCAGCAAAATTATATATATATATATATATATACACCAAAAAATCAATTAAATAATTTTTTGGAGTGTATATATATCTACATTTGTATATACTAATGTGTACCGGTGTTTTGCGTTGGATTATATAATTAAATTGTATGAAATTTTAAATTATTAATGAAATTGATATATATATATATATATATATATATATATGTGAGCAAATATAATCTTGTTTATATGAAGTAAAACTTCAAGAGTATTAAGCTAATTGAAGGTAAGAAGTACCATAGAAGATGTTGCAAAATATGAAACGGTTATCAAAGCAAATAGTTGCAATCCAAATAATCACTTTTCATATCTAATACATTGACCTTGCTATAACCACCCTTCAATAATCCCAAAAGGAGATGGCAAATTCATAGCCGGTCTCCCAAATCTCAACCAAAGCAAAGACTTTGTAAAAAATCTTTAGTTACTCCTTTGAAAACCTAGATTTAGGTCAAAAAATTCGAATTTGAAATTACAAATTCAAAATTTGTTTTTGTTTGAACATCAAATAAAAAAAAATTGAATTTGAGTAAATCCAACATCAATTTTTAGCAGCTTAAATCTTGAATTTGAAATTCTTTTTGAAAACGAGAATTTGCAAAATTACTTCTCCATTGCTAGTTTATCTTTCTCCATTGCTTGTATTTTAATATATATATATATATATATAAGTTTTTAAAATTGTTTTAGTTAGACATTTAATCAAAATTTATTAAGAAAGATAATTAAAAACTTTGAAATAAAATAATTTACTTCTAAGACACATTTTATTTTTTATTCTGATTTAACTTTTTATAAGTTACAAAAGAAAAAAAAATCAATTTTTATTTAAATTCAAATCTTAATCATCAAAACTATGAATTTGTATTTATTTAAGATCTAAAATCTGAAATCTTTTATACTCTCGAATAAAGAATTTTAAATTCATGAATTTGAAAATCGTAAATTTCAAATGTAAAATTTTAAAATTTAAATCCAAATTCAAATTTAAGTTTGCAAATGCATTATAAGAGTTTTAAAAAAATAAGCTCACCAACGAGACAAACATCAAAAATTTGTTTAATATAGTTCTTCAAAAAGCTATATCCAATGAAACTAACTAAGCAAACCTATAAGAATGGTCCCTATGGTTGAAGAAACAAAGTCAAGGCAAAGCAGTAATCAATCTTGGGCTTAAAATTTCATAAAAATAAAGTTACATATAATCTATTCAGGTCCAAGTCATAGTTCAACAAAAATACATATATGGCATTGATACCACCAACATAATCTCCACCATAACTTAGTATAAAGATTATAACACATAAACATAATAACTATTTCATACTAAGTTGTGAAATTAGGAACTTATTCATAACATTTTTCATTCCACATATGCTAGATGGGGAAGAGCGAAAATGAAAATAATTCGTGCTTCTTAAAACTTGTGTTCTCAATTATGTCACCTCTTCCTGTAGTAAACCTCAATCCCTCATTCTTACATGATATGAAAGTAGTGGCTTAAGACATTGGTGTGATAAGAAATGACATGAGTATAACAAAAAATCTAAATTAAACCACTTTTCTAGTGTATAGCTGGTTTGCTGATATGCAAATGAATATATACCAGGAGCCAAGGCATCAGTAATTCCTCGATTTGTGTATTCAAATCTTGTCCCTACTAAAACTCATACAAAACTGACAGAAAAAGAATTTGAGTTGCTTTTTCTATTCCATCATACTTATACATCCCTGAATTCAATTTTTCAAATGGTATTTACATTTAAAGGAACTCTTTTTTTAACCAAAAAATGATGATAGATTTTCTTATCTCAAAGCCTTATTTTCTGCTTATCTCTAATGTTATCATTCTTATACAATTATCTCAAACCTTTAAGTATTGGGAGTAAGATCAATTTGAAATTTACCTTAGATAACAGGTAGAGTGTTGTTGAGGTAGACTATTGTTGCAAGAAAATATCTTAACTTTGATGTCATCTTTATAATCAGTGGTTTGTCGTGAACAACTTTGGGAAATCATGCTTCATTGCCAGAATAACCATGAAAGTAACTTTAATCGCAGGAGTGTAAAGTACAAGATATAAGACCATAAACACGAAGCAATAACTAATTATAGCAAGACTATAATCTCGCTAGCTCATATTTGATAATTATAACTCTCATAATATAAAAAATCTCATAATGATCAGAAGTTTCCACCAAAACGAGAGCTCAACAAGTAAAAACATTCATAATATTTGTATGTAAAATCGTTCAACTCAATCTAAGATACGACTGTGGGCCAAAATAAAGCTCTTAATCTTTTCTGACTTCAGGTTCAGCTCCAGACGACGAGGCATCTTTCTTCAAAGGAGGTGGTTCTTCCACATATTCCTCTTCCGTATCACTGTCATCATCTGCAAGGAGAAAGCATTGAGATTAGTGAAATTAATGTAGAGAACTTAGCTTCCTTTGAAACATGCTTTGAACTCGATATCCATGTGCAAATTGGCACAATATAATTGATAGGAAATGGATTATGGAACTTACCATCCTCGTCTTCACCCGCACCAAAGCCTTCATCACCTCCCATGTTCAGTTTCTGTAACAAAAATGAAAAAAAAGCAAATAGTGTCAAGTCCAATTAAGGCAAACTTGGATTACTAAATATTCGGCAATGACACAGCCACTCACAGAGAAGTCAAAGTCGCCAAAGTCCATATCAGGTCCACCTGGAAACAAAAATCCCCAGTGAGTCAAACTAAAAAAATAAAACTCTTCACCACGAAAATATAGCAGTGGAAAAAAACATAACACATTGAGGGAATAAGTCTTACCCTTATTGTCTGGATCCTGATCGTCATCATCTTCATCAACCCATCTATCCCAATCAACTTTCAAAAAAACAGGAGGTCTCCCCTCCTGTTTCAGCAATCGACTCCACCACTTATTCTCGGCCTTCTTCACAAGGTAACAGATGATTCTCTTGCCAATACTAGCCTTGCTTTCCTGCAAACATCACAATGAAACAGATTACCATATAGGCAGTATTTATTAAGGTTAATCACAAGAATTAAGATTTTTGCTGTGGACCTACAGCAACGTCGACTTTGTCATTCAGATCCAGGTCAACTACGTATGGGATCTTGTCCGCTCCACTAGTGGCAGAGAAGAAAAATTTTCCTTCAGGCTCCAGTTTAAGCTTCACATCCTGAGCATCAGGAAGCTCGATAGTTATGAAGACTACATCGGAACTCTGGGCCCATTTCACTGAAGGATGTCGACTGCAATACGAAAAGTCCAAATGGTAACTTAGAAACATGTTGAAAACATAAACACTCTTGTCGATCTTTCCAATAACATATTTTGTAATTAAAAACAATTAACTCAATCCATGAAGCAAATCTTAAACAACTAATATTTGTATCATAGTCCAGAATCCTCAACATCATTGCTCCAAGATTATATATAACCAAACAACCAAATTGACTAAAGACTACTGAATAGATACCTTACTTCCAAATAAAATATTTTCAGAACTATTATTAAAATAAAAGTTTACAATTTACATTACAGATGCTTCATAAAAGTTGATAATTTAAGAGACAAATGGTACAAGGCAACATAGCTGACATAAAAGATGCATAAACAATACAATGGTTAAAAGATAAGACGACATCACAATCACGATCGGACAGCAATAAAATGCATCCATTGCAGCACCTGACCAGTCTATACACATGATTGCAAAATTTAAATGTGTTCAACCTCATAAATTTCAGAAAGGATAGCATCAAAAATATGCAAACTATATCCATATCTGTAAGCAAGTTTCTTGATTAAAATGACAGTGTCGTCAAACTTTAACATGTTTTTTAAATTAAATAAGTAAAAGTCTCTTATAATAATCAGAACAGGTGTGCAATATGGGTGAACATAAATAGGCTAAAATACTAAAAAAGTACTCGAACAATTCCACTTTTCTTAAGTAAACCCCTACACTTTTATTGTACCTAAACAAACTTTTATCCTTTCATCTATACCTACATAAACCCTTGTTTCAAAGTAAAGATTGATTTATGTTAACACTTATTTTGGATACAAATTAAAGGTTAAGTGCTTATTTAGATCAATAAAAGTTTAGGAGTTTCTTTTTTTTTTTGGTTATTTTAGCCACATAAATATCATACCCTTGTATTGATAAACTGTAAATTGGAAGAATGAAGGGAATTTCTTTAAACTTCCAACAACAATCATGGTCATCCCAATATCTCACTCATTCGGCAGGCAGAACACGGATCACACTCCATTACTCTAGAATACTAGAGACTGCAGAACAAGGAACACATAATATCAACATCCTCTAACCAAGAGGCCGATATTAAGCAATAACCCAACAAATCTTCAAAATTTCAACAATACAAACACCTCATAAAAAGTGGACGTGAGAATGAGAGTATAATCCTACTGTTTCAGCCAAATCTAACAAAAGGGTTTCTTATTCTCATCAAGTCTTAGACTTTTCTTTGCATGTTGAACATTAAATAGCAATAGAATTATTGTAGAAGTCACATTTCCAAATTTACAAATTGTCTCCTATTATCATGAAAGAAAAAAAAAAAGAAGAAATTGCCCCAAATAACTTCTAGGAGAGTTGTCCGAAGAAAAACCCATCAAAACCGTACTTTTATTTACGGTCCAAACCAGACCCTCTGTTTGGTTACTAAGAAAAGGGAAGAAAACCTTCAAAATTTCTCTATAAAGGAAGAAAACCTTTTCTCCTACTTCTTTTACTACCCACAAATTACCAGTGCAAAATCATCCCAAAAAAATGAAAGAAAAAATCATTTAGAAAAATCAATGCAAATAGTAAAAATCTAATCCCTTCAAGCCCATCTTGGTAGCATAATAAACATAACAAAAACGAGAGAAAACTCCCAAAAAAAACCCAAAAACAGTAAACTATCAACAAGCTAACAACGGTGGCAGTGGTAGTTTATATTTTTTTTCCTTTCATTTTCCTTCATTTTCGAAGCAACCAAACAAACTAAATAAAAAATGAAAAAAAATTAAAAAGTAAAGGGGAAAACCTCATCTTGGGCGATCTTTAGCCTACTTTATTACTTTGCTTCGCTTCAGAGAATTTATGAGTGCGTCGCAGACTCCCAAAAGTGTCAGCAAAGCAGGCTTGAGATTTCTATATATGGCTCTTTAGGTGAGAAAAGTAATTATTCCTTAGAAAAAAAAATTAAAATGAGATAAAGTACAAATTTATCATTTTACTTAAATGATTCAAATTTTACAATTAATTTTTAATTAATATTAGTTTTTATCGAGTGCTTAAATTTTGAGATTCATTTTGAATTATAACTCTACTCAAAATTAAAAGATTTTGACTCGAAAGAAGAAAAATAGAGCTATGTGGTGGAAGCATAGGGCTCGAACCGTTTGACCTATTTTTTTAGTAATTGAAGCAATTTAAATTGATTTAGTGATCATATATATACGGTTTTAAAGTTTTTTTTTTATAATCATTGTATCAATTCTTTACAAAGAAATAAGTAATCTCTGTCTCTACTCGTGAATATAAATCACATTGATCAAACCAAGTAAATTTTATGTACTCTTGATTTTTCTTGCTTTAATCACTTTATTTTATTACATTTTTGCACAATAATTTTGTTATTTTACTTCTAATTTTGAATAAAATGTATTAGTAAAAAAAATTCTTTTAGAAGTTGTTTTATAATTTTCAAATATGAAAAAATTGAAATGAAAAAACAAAAACTCAATATCAACTTAAAAAAATATGGGTCGGTATTATTATGTAATAAAAAATATGATGATAAAATAAAAATAAAATAATTAGATTTATATGACATCATATTTAATAAAAAATACCATGAAAAAATAAATAAAATAAAATAATTAAATTTTGTCTTTTATTTTTTTCTCTGTCATATTGTTTTCAAAATTAGTTTTTAAATGTAAAATTGTTTCTAATAAATTTTTTTATTGAATATTGTTAATTGCTCTAAAATTTGAATTATAACTAGCAAAACATCCATCATCCATGCTTGCCAGTAACTCGTAGGACCTTAAATTTTTTTATTTAAAAAAAATTTTAAATCAAATAAATTATTTTTACGAAATTTAAAAATATATATAATGTGATTATCGTAATTTTTTTTCTTTTTTAAAATTTTAATGGTGTCTATAGATACTCGTTAATTTTTTTAAATAAATTTAATTATTATTATTTTATTTTTTTCATAATATTTGATTTTTTATATTTCACTTATTTTACCTTACTAATAAATTTATTTATAAATTAGATTAAATTAAATTATAATTTAAATAAAATTTAAAATTTAAATTTAAACTTAAATTTGATTCGACTGCTCGAATCACAATGTTATGCTGTGAACTATTAAACCACACAATCACTATGTTAATATTCAAAGAGAAATTTCGACAAACAGCTCTTGAGCATAAGCAAAGAAAAATAATAAGTAAAGAAATCAAGCCACTTAAAAACAAAAAAGACAAGCTTCAATAATCAAAGCATCCCAGGCGAAAACAATCTCAAAAGAACCAAAGAATTAGCATTAAAATTTAAAAAACTTACACAGACAAGAGTGGACGAATTGGATTTGACGACGAAAGGAAATTTGCTTACCTTTAATTATTAGTATCATTAAGTTCATCGTAATAGAAATTTATAATTTTTAATACCTCTCTTAGTCTTTCATATGAAACTGTTTTGAAACTCAGATCATCTGATTTGATTCGTAATGGATAGAAATTAAATATAATTTTTTTTAGATTGTTCGATTAACTTGAATTATTATTCAACCATTAAAAAATATTTTTTTAAAATTTAATATAAAAAATATATATATCTATTAATATAAAATATTTTTTAATATTTAATATTTTTAAATAGCAAAACAGGCCTATTGTTGGCCCAAGTTGCCTTTAGTTGAGTTTCAAAAATGATATTAACTTTATATTCGGATAAACCATAATAAAAAAAAGAAAAAGATAAAAAAAAAGGAAAATATATATGCATTTATTTCTTTTTCTCTTGAAGTTTTCTCAAATTTAAGGTTTATAAAACTTAGATATTTTTAAAGAAAGCGAGAGATACTCAATTCTTTTACTTTCTGTTAGATAAAAAAATTTAAACAAGGAAAAAGTATCTGTTTTCTCTTACTTTACTCTCTTTTCTTTTCTTTATCTTAATTCAAAAATAGTGTAAAAGAATTCGGTTCATAACTTAACCATAAAAACTTCTACCCTTAGTCACTTTTTCAATAATATTGGTATTTATGCAAAAGCAAAAGGCATCACAAACTTTAATTCTATTTGAATTCTAACATTAAAAAAAGAAGAAAAAGACAACAACAACCCATGACCTTGAATCTAGTTTTTTTTAAATCCTATTGTCCAAATTTTAAACACCTAACCCTTTTAGACCCCTTCCCTCTTGGGCAAAAATAAAAAGTCCAATTTGAATAACAACTTAGTAAGGATATCCATGGAACTAGAACTTGACACCCATAAAATTTGTTGAAAATTTTCTTTTTTGTTTTTTTTAGTTTGCTTTGAAATAAATAATAAATAATTATCTCACACACTAACAGTAAATTAAAAATTTTTCGTAAGTGAGATTATTAAGATAACATGTGCATTGTAGAGTATATTTAAAAAATAAAAAATAAATAAATCTTGCACATGTCATTTTACTAGTTTTGTTTATAAATTTTTTTCATTCTATCATCACTGTACAAGATGATTATCTGCAAATAATAAATTTTTAAAAATTGGCAGTTTTTTTTTTTTTCAAAATTGGGAAGTTTTTCATGTACAAGTAAAAGGTGGGAAATTTTTATCCAATAAAAAGTAAATAGTTTTTTTCAGAAAAAAACTAGATATTTAATCATTATTTCAAATTAAATGACAAAAAAATCCTTAATTTTTATATTTTTTCTAATTTTTTTTCTTTGTATTGGTGGAAGAGAAAAATGAAAAGATATGAATAAAAAAAAATTGTAGGAGAGAAAAATTAAAAGATATAAGTTCTTTTTATTGGTGTGTTTGACAAAAAAATAAAAAATTTGAAAAAAAAAAAGAAGGTATTATCAATTGTTTGATAGAATTAAAAAGTAAAATAAAATAAAATAATATTATTTTACTTTTATAAATTTTTAAAAATGAAAAGATATGAATAAAAAATTGTAAAAGAGAAAAATAAAAAGATATGAGTTTTTTATTGGTGTTTTTGACAAAACATAGAAAACTTGAAAGGAAATTATAATTTTTTATCAATTGTTTGATAGAGTTGAAAATTAAAAATATATATATATAT
>JBBYHL010183416.1:0-12772 GCA_038381835.1 Adansonia madagascariensis | reverse complement strand
TGCAATGCATGAACGAGGGAAGCTCTTAAGAAAATGGCTAATGAACAAACATTCTTGTGAAAGAAAAGAAAAGAAAAGGAAAAATAAATAAAAAGACATAATCAATTGTCATTCATAGATCAACAACTTCCTTATAATATTTTTGAAAACGATGGTTTTGCCAATCTTCACTCGTAGGCAAATCTTATTACAATCAAGAAACGCAAAATGAGATAATCATCAATTTGATTGTTTTAATTTAATGGGTTTTTGCATATCGAATTTTTGACCGTCTACCTTAAGCTTGCTTACTAAGGAAACTTCTATTGAAATAGTCGTTGATTTACTAGGATTATAATTACATACAAACGGCAATAGATAATAAATATATCACATTATTTTATTTTATTTTTCAGATTCAAATATTATATATTTAAATAATTTTTAGATTTGAATATTAAATTTAATATTCATAGTGAATTTTGATATAATATCTGAATTTGCTATTGTTTTAGTTCGGATAGTGTTGAACGTTTGATCCATTATTTTAATTTAATTTTTATATAAATAACATATTTAGATATTCGAATCCGATATGTTTATATATTTAATTTTAATTATATATTTTATCTTTAAAAATTGATTAATAAAATCGAATATTTGGTAGATTCAAATATTCGATGAAAATCTCTATTCAAAATTGAATATAAATTTGGATAGTAATTTTCATATGGTAATAAATTCAAATATCTGCATCCGATATTTTTATATATTTAATTTTAATTTTAAATTTTATCTTTAAAAAATTTATTAATAAATTCAAATATTTAACGACATTCGACAAAAATCCAAACAATAATAAAAAGTTTATCCATTTTAATGTTACAAAATGCATACTATATTATTGTCAGTATAATTTAAACTCTTCGAAGACACGAACCCAAGCTAACACCGCATCAGTACCACTAGTATTTACATTTTTTAATAATATTAAGTGGATTTCATAATTTATATATTTATATTTGTTTATATTATAATTTTATTTAAATTGTTATATATTTTTATTATAAATTTTTACTTTTTTATTTACATATTTTGTTTATATAATTTTTTATATTTTATTATATTTTAATTATATTTTAATTATATAATTATATATTATAAAATTAATTATTTTTATTTTATTTATATAATTAGATCATATTTAAAATTATTTATATTATATTACGTATGACAATGTAAAATGCAAGCATTTCATTTGACTAACACTTCCATTCATTCAACGAAAGGAAATTTCCAGGTACGAGGGGTTTAAGACCTTTAAGATTTTGTGGTAGAAAATGGCGGAAGTTGATGATGAGATCAGCGGGACCGGGATTTCGACCATTGGTTCGAAACATTTCCGGTTTTCAAAATCCTGGTTTTATCATATTATAAACTCTTTAGTCCACCAACTCTCGACCACTTTACTTGGTTCTCTCGCAAATTTTCATCTTTGACTGTAATTCTCTCTGTTCTTCTTCTCAAAAAAAAAAAAAAAAACCTAAATTTTCTCTTGTTTTTATAACCTAGGATCACCTTCCCAATTTCATAGAATGTGATAATTGAATTTCTTGTTTTGAAGTTCGGTTTTTGATTAGGTTTTTTTTTTAGCTTTCTTGATCAGAAAGTTTTCTGGGTTTTTGGTCTACTTAGTAAAAAAATAATAATAATAATAAAAGAAAAAGAAAAAAAAAAGTTTTTATTATTAAGAGAGATGAAAATGACGGCGTCGGCTACGACGGCTGAATCGTGTTTTGGCGACGATCAAGCGTGGCCACCGGGGTTTCGGTTTCATCCAACTGACGAAGAGCTGGTTCTTTATTATTTAAAGAAGACGATCTGTGGAAGAAAGATCAAGTTTGATGTCATAAGGGAAATTGATGTTTACAAATGGGATCCTGAGGAGTTGCCTGGTAAATTTTTGGTTTTCTTTACCCTGAAATTTTTGGGTCTTTTTTTTTTTGGTTTTTTAGCAAAGATTTTTTGGGTTAATTTATTGATTATTGATGTGGGTTTTTGTGGCTACATGGTTTTCATTTTGTTTGGTTTAACTGATATTAGGGCTCTATCTTTTAACACTCAAACATGAAGGTGTTGTTTAGGTGCGTTGACTTCGTTTTACTTTGATGATATTTTCCCTTTTTGGGGCTTGCTTTTTTTTTTTTTTTTTTTTCCGCTCTTTTGTTGATTTTGCTGGTTTTCTCGGTTTTTTTAATGAGAGGATTCTGTGGCTCTTATGCAAATACCTTTTTTTATCTTCTCATTTTAAAACTTGGATTGCCATGACTTTGGTTTTGCCCACTAATTTCACTGTTTGTTTGTTTAGGTTTTTAGTTTCTTTTCGTTAGTTGTTAATAGACCTATCAGTCTGTGTTCGTGTAGTTTATGAGTCTCAATTGTGTTTGAGATATTATATATTTATATAAATTTTTATACACTAATAATTCTTGTTATATAAATTTTGATATGTTCGTATATTTATATCATGTTTTGTTATTTTTTCATGTTGTTTCTTAGTTCCTTTGCCATGTATATGTTTGTCATGTAATCATTTCGTGTCCAAAATTGCTAGGTCTAGTTTTTAATTGATTTTGATGGAAATCTGAAGTTTAGAATTGGATTGGATGACATTGGTGAATGGAATGTATGCTAGTATATGATTTATCCAGGTTCCATGCTTCAATTTGATTCGGTTATCGGAGTTGAATTGTGTGTTCTCTTTACAAATTTCTTTGTTTGGTAATCAAATACTTTTAATCTTTTGTTTCTATGAGAGCTAACTTATTCTTTTAAGCTTGGGTCAGTATTTTCCATGAAAAGCGGCTTGGAATCAATGATGAACTTTTCAGATATTCCGATGAGCCTTTAAAACAAGAATGATTTGTTTTGTTCCCATATGCGGCTTTGATGCTATCTGTTTTTTTTTCCGAATGGATTGGTTGTTTGGAGAAGTTAGCAAATAGACAATTTTTGTTCGTTTCTACTTTTTGATTTTGCTTTATTTGGTTGTATTATCACTTTTCTAATGAACAAAAAAAATTTATACAGCACAATCAAAACTGAAGACTGGGGATAGACAGTGGTTCTTTTTCTGTCCGAGAGACAGGAAATACCCTAACGTAGCAAGGTCAAGCAGGGCTACCGGAAATGGGTATTGGAAAGCAACAGGAAAGGATCGTAATATTACCTGTAATTCTCGGACAGTTGGAGTCAAGAAAACATTAGTTTTCTACAGAGGGCGTGCACCTAATGGCAAGCGAACTGATTGGGTGATGCATGAGTATACCCTCGACGAAGAGGAACTCAAGAGATGCCAGAATGTAAAGGTATGCCGCTGATGAAGTTTCCTAATTAACTTTTTTCAAGTTTTTCTTACCTTATATGAGCTGTTCATAAATTCTATGCTTCTGTTTTGCATTTCAGGACTATTACGCTCTTTATAAAGTGTTCAAAAAAAGTGGACCTGGCCCTAAAAATGGTGAGCAATATGGGGCACCATTTAAAGAAGAAGAATGGGCTGATGAGGAATATGCTAGTAACCCTGTAGATACTATCAGCCCTGTGAAGCCACCTATTGAGGCCATTCCTGATGATAATGTAAAAACTAACGGTCAAGTTCAGTCTCCGTTGGATGATGTCGAGGAGTTTATGAGACAATTAGCTGATGGGCCTGCACTTCCACAGGTAGAAGCTAGTTTTGATTATGTATTGCCTCAGGTTGCTGGTGAAGAAGAGATGCAAAGTACTTTGCTGGCATCATCTGCAAGGGATCTTCTCTTTCATGAGCCACTAGGGGTTCTCAATGACCAAGCAAGCTTTTATTTCTCTCCATCACCTAATTCTCAAGTGCAGTTGCATGAGGCGCCCGAGCTCACATCTGTTGCTGACCACTCTGGACAGTTATCTCAAAGACAGGAGGAGGATTTCCTGGAAATTAATGATCTCATCAGTCCTGAACCTTTGACCTTCAATACTGAGAATCCTTTGAAGAATGGGCAGTTAAATGAGTTGGATGGACCGAGTGAATTTGATCTGTACTATGATGCTGCCATGTTTCTACAGGACTTGGGGCCTATTGATCAAGTCACAGTTCCATTCTCATATGGTAATACGATAAATCAGGTGAGTTACCAGTTGGAATCTCAATCAAATATAAGCCTGATGGATCAGCAGTTGCAGCCCCAATCTAATATAAACCTGATGGATCATCAGTTGCAACATCAATCAAATATAAATCTGATGGATCAACAGTTGGAGCCTCAATCGAATTTCGTTGGGGATAATCAGCAGTCGCAGTCTCAATTGAATGCCTTTGGTGATAATCAGCATTTGCATCCTCAAATGAATGCCTTTGGGGATAATGTGTTAAATCAGGTGGGTTATCAATCTCAGTCCATTTCAAATATAAACTCGATGGATAAACTGTTGATACCCCATTCAACTGTGGGCCAGGTGGATTACCAGTTGCAGTTCCAGTCTGTTGGAAGCGAGCTGGATCAGCAGCTCCAAATGGATGAGGTTAATGGTTCATTTCGGCCGCAGCATGGCGGTAATGTCTTCATTCCATCAGGATCAAATCATGGGAATGCCTCTCTGACTTCAGGTAGAACTAGTGAGGATGTCAATATCCATTTATATTTGAACCTATCCTACAATCACTGAGTTATGCTTTTGTTTTGGACAACGTTGCCCGTCTTAGCCCATCTTTGCAGAGCTCTTGATTTGATGGATGGTTTGGTAGGCATGCCAAAGTCCAAAGGGCAAAAAGCCTTTGTAAAAAAGGGAATTTGAGCCTGCTTCAAGAGCTCTTCTAATACAAGTATTTCATTTATAGTCACTTTTTAAGTGATTAGAATGCAAATATCCGACTTATTTTAGGCTCTGCTAAACTGCAAAATTTTGCTTATATATGGTAATTTTTGGTCACTTTAGGTTTGGTATACGATCAAATTAATCAAGACCAAGGTGACGATGTTGGTGCAAACTGGTTTTCTTCTGCTTTGTGGTCATTTGTGGAGTCAATACCTACAACTCCTGCTTCCGCATCCGAGAGTCCTTCGGTAAATCGCGCCTTTGACCGAATGTCTAGCTTCGGTAGGTTAAGATTAAATCCTAGAAACACAGATACTTCTGCAGTTAATGGTGCTGCAACTGCTCGGACGGGCCCGAATATGGGATTCTTTTTTATTTCTGTTTTAGGCTGTTTGTGTGCTATCTTGTGGTTCTTGATACGAACCGTTAGGGTCGTAGGAGATCTGTCTCCTCATGAAAGATAACGTGTGAATGGGAAGTTTTGTTAATTATATTCTTCATTTAGGTTACTGAAATTATTGCATTAGTAATCCCACCTTTTGATAATAAAAAGTTAAATTGTGAGTCTTGGAGTAATTTTGAATGTGAAGGAAGGAGTGTTAGCTGAAGTTGGCAATCTGTATCTTTGAATTTCCTAGTAAGCTTCTCGTAGACCTACTCACGACTCGAACTGCTATTCGAATTTTTAAAATCCTCTGCTTAGATTCGGTTTTACCCTAGCTCAGCGGTCTAAATTATTAATAAAATAATATTAAAATATTATTTTTTTGGTAATATTTATAAATTTTTAAATATAAATATAAAATTATATTTTATTATATGAAAATTGATTCAGATCAAGTTGATTTGAATCATTAAATATGAAACTCAAGTTCGACTGAATATAGATTGAGTTTGTTGGGTTGAAAGTCTGTCCGTCTCTTGAATAGGTTAAATCTTCTTATATCTATTATATATATTCAATCTTCGTGAGTCGTCTTGTTCTCAACTTTTCAAAGGGAACCTTTTTTTTTTCGAAGCAATGACTGATCGGTAATTACAATTTTCCGTACAAAAATGTTTACCGTCTAGAGACTAATTTGTAACTTATACTTTATGATTCATGCAATGTATGAATTAGTTTTTATTTATTTATATGAGTGCATGAAATAATAGTATGCAATCATTTGCGTATTGAAGATGTATATAATGCATTTAATTTAGTAATGATATTAAACCATAATTTTTTGACTAAATGAATTTGACAAAAAAAATTAAATAATATTTGAGAAAAAATAAAAATATTTAAAAGATAGTATATATTGAGCACATCAAGATAAATGGTAAACTATAAATCGAAAGTTTTAATCATTTTGATATTATTTTTCTTCGATTCGTAGTATCTTCATTTGGTGCAGTTATATAAATTTAAGATAAGTTTGATTTGTTGATAAAAAATAATAAATTTAAATATTTAATAATGTATGTCATAGCTTATTTACATATGCATATTCTTTTCGCAGGAGTTTCGGAAACATCTTGATCTTCAGAATCTATATGAATTGTCAAACTTTTATGGTTCTCAAAATATTTAAGCTTGACATTTAGTGGAGGATTTTGTCCCTATAAATACTTAAATAAAATTATTTTAAATTTGGGTAAGTAATTATATAAGTTGTAAATTGATTCGAAAAAAAAGAAAAAAGGATTTAATGAAATATAGTAAAATATTTACTTTTTGTATTTTTCAAGTACTAACTTTCCTTTCTATAATGTATCTCTTGACAATGTGTACTTGTTAATTTTGAATTTTCATGAATATAATTAAAATCATTAAATTCTATTTCAAAGTTACATAAAATATTTATTAACTCTTTAAATAATTTTTTTTTTCACTTTGGCATCTCCATTTTCTTGAGAACAAGTATCGTAAAAATTTAATTGAATAATCATGATATTCATTTGAAGTTAGAAATATATTGTGAGAATAATATAACCTCATTTTTCATTAAAAACAACTTATCCATTGCATAATCTAAAATTCGATTAGCATTTCGTAGAGAAGAACAAATAGTGCATTCTTAGTTCCATCTAATATATTAAATGTAAACTTATACATATAAAGAAATCAAAAGAATAAATGAAACTTAGCTTAAGTTGAATGATAATGGAAAAAACATCCATGAAATAATTTCAAGAATTTTACTTATTTAAAGAATATTTTTACAAAATTTTCTTAAATTGCATATAGCATATGCTTTTTAATAATACCTCGGAATTGAAAGTTGAATTTAACATACAAAATCCTTGCCAAGCATAGCCTACACCAACTTCTATTACCTTTTTCTATGCACTGTACATGACAAATAATATTATCCATAACTTGTGTCAACTTACACATAGTACTTAGGCAAAAGTATTTTTCACCTATTAGTAAAAAAAAAAAAAATATTTTGTACTATGATTACATGATTACAATTAATGAAAATTAATTTAATTCATACCCATGTTTCTTACCTTGCATACATAGTCATACATAATCAGGAAAATATCAACTATGGTCTCCAAGTTGCAAATAAGTTTTGTTTGGAAGATGTCTTCTTTTGTTGGTGTTACATACTCTCGGACTTGAGAATCAACAGCTATTTGAATGTATTTAGATATGCATTTTTCAAAATACATGAAATCTCATCGAAGTTCTTGTTTTTGCACGTATTTATAAAATATATATTTTATATTTCACTATGGATAAATATCTAACTATCTATTTAGAATTACAGTAGTTAGAGATATATTCAGATTCTTGTATACCGTTGTTGTTGCCGTAAATGACAAATTGTATTATCTTGATTTGAATGTTCAATATAAGAAACAATGATTATATAATTAATGTTAAAAGTAAATTAATTAAAATACTTTTTTTTGTTATTTAGCTTTGAATTATTTAATAATGGTTAATGTCACAACCAATACAATGGTTCCATTTTGGCATGTCAAAATACTATCAATTTGATATGCAATTCTATCCTAAAGAGTGATTTCCATTGAGTTTCCACTGCACTAAATTAATTAATTTGACATTATGCATTAATTAATTGTTAAAACATACCTTACATTTTAGATTTTTATAACCCTTTCTTTATTTGTTCACCCTAAATATCTTGATTAGCAATCATACTTACCTTGCACAATTTTTCAGTTACATCTCTATGATAAAAACAATTTTAAATCATAGTTTGTCAAAATACTTATAAAACAAGGACTTTAAAAGCATTATATAAAGTTGAAGACAATGTACCTATCAAATATATTTTATTATCATAACATAATTAGATGGCATCAAATTCCAAAAACTCAAATTTATATATTTTAATCAAATCATTTGAATTAATAACAGGCTTGACAAATGGATTGGCTTTGAAGTAGATCATCAAATCATTTAAAATGGATGGGTGCCACTTTGAAATTCTGAGTCATGTAAACATCCCTTCCATCGAAAGTGTACGATACTTACATTACCAAATTTTTTTATGCCATTGCATCAATGTGGTTATCCTATATTAAAAAAAATCGACAATTGAATAATTTTATTAAAAGTAAAAGGAAGTCTTTTAGGTTATATATTTAAAAATTAAAATGCTTATGTTTTCATCTAACATAATCATTTTCAAGCTTATAACTTCTCCTTTCATAGTATCCCACATCTCATTATTTTTACTTTAATCTTCCATTGATCTCTAATTATAGATATGTGTTGTAAAAATTGATAATTCTGAATCATATCCTACAATAAAAGAATGAAAATTTTGCATTAATTTAATGTTAATTTATATTAGAATAAAGATACAAATTACATATATTTAAAACTTAAATATTAAATAGAGTATTTTACTTTTGGAAGACATCATCAAAAACCATTTTCTTATAAAACCTTATTTGTGAATGAAGGCATATAATGATTATTATTTTCAATTAAAAAATTTAATGAACTTTTCATCACCCCCATTATTTTTTTGTTTTAAAGGGAAATGTGTTTTCATGAAAGATGGCATCTAAGGGTTCAAGTATAACATTGTTATCTAGGTCAAAAAACCCATATGCCTCACTTGTAAAGTCATAATCTATAAATGCACATCTAAAGCCTAATAAGAGCAGCACATCCATACACTCTAAAATAACTCATATTTGGCTTGTAATTTTCGAAAGTCCGAAAGTTTTTTTAAAGAGTGTTTTTATGGTACTTTATTAAACACATAGTTAGCATTAAGAACTGCTACTTGCTATCAATTTTTAGGAGCATCAAAGCGTACTAACATAGCATTGTCAAATCTATCAAAGTTTTATTTTAGCATTTTGCCACTCTATTTGATGTAAGAGAACAAGGGGGTGTAGTTTTATAAACAATACTCAAAGATTGAACAAAAACATTTAATGCAAAATTATCATACTTTCCTTTTCTGTCACTTTTGAATCTTTTGATTTTTATCCCAAAAAAATTTTCTATCTCATTAATAATAGTGGAAATTTTGTCAAAATCTTTACTTTTATTTTTCAAACATATTTATATTTTGAAAAATCATCAATAAAAATTAAAAAGAAATAGCTTTTTTCTACCTTGAATTAAAATCACTTTAAATTCATGAATGTTAGTATCATCAATTCTAACAATTTAAAATTTTCTTATCACATTTTTGAATAGCTTTCTTGTGATTTTGGCGATGCTACATCATTCACAATTTTCAAACTGATCACCTAGTTTAAGAATCAAACCTAAACTACTTATTTTTTTCACATTTTCGCAATTAACATAAAATAATCTAGCATGCCAAACATTTACACAAGAAACTATATAAGCAAAAACAACTAAAATTTTATTTAGTTTAACATTTAGTTTAAACATGCCTTTATAGACATAACTTCTCCCAACAAATATTCTCATTTCCATGAGTGTAAATTGATCAGATTCAAAAACTTGTTTGAATCCGTCTTTGTCTAAAAGAAAAGCAGAAACTAGATTTTTTTTTTAATCTCAGGAACATGCCAAACGTCCTTAAGGATTAACTTTTTACTTAATTTTGTATTATTATAAGTCCTAAGTATGTTCTTGTCAGAAGTGACAAGATTTTCCTTTGAATTACCTGTGCGATTGAAGTCAGGTGAATTGTTTTGATTTTTGTGTTCTTCTTTTACTCTTAAGTGCACATAAGAGATTCAATGAATAGTTCTTTTCGTTTGTGGCATAAAACCTTCTCAAATTCTTTCTAAAAGTTATGCAATTTTTTAGTTATGAGGGAGACTTCTATTTATTCATCAATATTTATTCTTTTACATCGTACATCATATGCAAGCATTTGGAAATCATGGGCTCGTTCTATCGTGGACTTATTTTCTACCATTTGGAATATGAAATAACAGCTACAAGCATGCTTTTTTATCAACTTCTTTGGTGTCGTTTTTTATTGCAGCACTTTCATATTTTCTTTATTGAAGAATAAGTTTAATTATAACAATCGTATAAATTGTCAGAAAGGTAATTAAGTAAATAGATTTTACAATAATCAGGATCATTTTCCTATTTCTTCACATTATTTTTATGCTCAAAATTTTCTTTTTTAGTCTAAACTTCAGTATCTTTTTCTCTTAAGACTTTTTTTCCCCCAAAATGTAAAAGACATTTAAAAGAGGTCAAGTAAAAAAAAAGTCTTTTGCTTCCCTCTTTTATAATTTACACCATGAAAGTAGAAAGGATGGTTCAGGTCATCGGATTGAGTAGTCTTAAGTAAAATTTCAACAATGTTCTCCATTATGAATTTCATCTCAAATTGTTGGAAAATGTTGCACGTAATTCTTTTGGACATAACTAGTAGATCAATTTGCTGCTTACGAGTTTCTTTTAGATAGGACTAGTGGATCAATTTGCTGCTGCCGAGTTATCACAAATTTGATAGTTCCAATAGGGTGATGGAGATTAAGGCACGGACTACGTCGCTCGCTTGAGATGAAACCCACCCTATTAGTGATAAGAATCAATGTATAGAGGTTTTATTGCATACTGTCTACCCCAGAATGCAACAAACTCAGTCACAAAGCTCTACCAAATTTAACAATTTCTTCATGTTATTAATTAGAATATTAATTAGAATTCTTAAAGGACTTAGAAAAATCTTTAAAATAATAAAAGATCATTAAAATAATTAAACTTTTTTTTGAATTGAGAAGCGTAAACGTGAAGAAAGTCTTCACTATGTATAGTATATAAGAAAATAGTAAATTAAATAAAACATTAAATCCTTTTTTATTGTAACTTAAAAGTTTGTAAATTAAAAAAATAACTTTCAACAATGAAGTTATTTCTTTAACATCATGGTTTCTTTATAAATGTTTCTCTTTTTTATTAAAATATGCATCAATATATGCTATAGTTAAATATTAAAATTTATTACTATACTTTTTATTGACATTTGCTATTACACTTTTAGAATTAAAGGTAAGTTTACGATTATAGTTTAACTCAATATTAAATTTTATCACTTTACTTTTATTTGATTGAATTTTTTATATGAAATTTTAATTGAATTTTTTCACTCAACTTCATTTTTAAATGGTTTAAAGACAAAATTTCATAATTTTTTTCAAATATTTTATTTTAATAATTAATAATAATTAATTAAAACTATATAATAATAATTTAATTAACATAGATTGTCTATTTTATATGAAAATAAACTTAAATTTTTCTTTTTTCATTCTTTAATTATTGTAAGTCTTTCTTTCAGAAAATAAATATTTTATGCTTATTTTTTATTTTTTTAATATTTTACAAATTAATTTATTTTGTTAATGGTTAAAATGAAATAGTAAAAGTATTTTTTTGTGAAATTTTGTCGCTGAATCATCTAAAATCATTGTTTTCTAACAAAATTCAATTAAAAATCAAAGTTTACTAACAAATTAAAATTAAAATCATAGTTTGCTACAAAATTTAATCAAACAAAAGTAGAGTTATAAATTTGTTTGTAATCTTAGAGTACAATTATAAAAATCAATCAAAATAAACTCTATTGTTAAATTTTAATATCTATTCATAATACAGTGACAAATATACACTTTAACCCTGCTTACTTACTATTATATTTATGCTTTTCTTTTGTTTTTTTTTTTTTAAATTTAAAAAGGAACTTTTTTAAGATTAGTTGAAACATTGTATATCATTTATAGATACTGATTAAAATTTTCAAAAATAAAAAAAATATAATTATTATATTATTTTTTAAATTCCATAAAAGTTATTAATTTGATATAAAAAATTTTCTTAAAATAATTTGATTGTTAAAAGGTGTCTGTAAGCACCTGTTAACCGTAATATAGATAAATAATGAACAATAATCTTTTTTAAAATTACTTTGATACCACATTAAAAAAATGATTTATTAGTTGATAGCAGATTTGGGCATGGGCTGGGCTGCTACTCGAAAAAAATTAGATTTCCAAACCTAGACTTGAATTTGACTTGATCTTACTCATCTATTTAAGCCATAATTATTATTAACTTCAATAAAAAATTATTTTATATTAATATTTATATATTTTATAATTAAATTAAAATTAAAATTAAAATTAAATTATTTTAATTTAAAATTACTATTTCAAATAAAACAAAAAAAAATTAAAACTCAACCTCAAACGACCGGATCAGATTAAAAGTGACAAAATGAATCCGAACCCAAAAATCAGCCCCAAAAAACCCGAGTCTGAACCCAAACCGAACCCGATTTGACCAAAAAGTCAATGACCCAAACCCAAGAAAATCCAAACCCGAATTGGCCCGAACTCGAAATAGCCCAAACCCAAAAGAATCCGAGCCCAACTCGAATCCCAAATTCAATACTAAAAATAAATATGAAGAAATTATAATTATATAATTTTTAATAAATCAAAAACTTTAATTATGAATTTTATT